>JAOTRH010475472.1:0-26205 GCA_034768845.1 Heliamphora exappendiculata | reverse complement strand
CTCTACACAATAAATAAGTCAAAAAGTCAATTCTAGTCAAACTAGCTTAATTTAACTTAAAAGCCTACACCTATTTATTTAATTGCTATTAAAATTATGATAAATTATGGAAAGACTAAATTAATTATAAATACATTAATATAATAGGTTTTATTAGGTTTAGGTACATAAAATTAATATTTTGTACAATTAAATACATAAAATGCACCAAAATACAATTTAAAGCCCTAAATTAATGCAATTCAGTTTTTATCTGCCCAAAACCTGTGTTAGCCGACTGCCCATGCTGCCATATTCTGAAAAATGTTTCTTGAAAATGAAATGGACACCCCATGCAACCAATGAGTAAATTTATAAATCCAAAAATTTTATTAATGCCATAATTACTTTTAATTTTTCTTTTCCTTATAAAAACAAGGCCTTAGCCCTATCTATCCTCCTTCATATTTCGGCTGAGAGGTGAGAGAGAGAGAGTTCCCCAAAATTTTGCTAAGTGTTCTCAAGGGAAGAAGAAGAGAAGAAGAAAGAAGGAAGGAAGGAAAGGCAAGGGAGTTCAAGGTGTGAGCTTTAAAGCTAAGTCCCACTTCTCTTCAACATTTTGTGCTTCAAACAAGGTAAGTAAACTCTCTAAAACCCTCTGATATTCTCCATTAAGATACCCCTCAACCCATCTCTATAAGCAACCCTAAAAGAAGAAAACAAAAATAACTCAAAAAGGCGTTGTAGGAGTGGTTTAGGGACTGTTTGTGCTTAGACAAGCTTTGCATATGCTTGTATGTGTATGTTTTTGACTTTTATGGTTTGTGTATATTCTGGAGTTTTGGTTTATATGAGTTTAAGATATGCATGCAAAGAAAACACATCAAGAATGCACACTACACAAGCTAACCAACCAAAACCCTAAGTAGCTTGATTTTTTAGACTTATTCATTTTATGGCACTGACTTTAAATAATCATAACTAAATACATAAAAATGGTATTAAAGTGATATTTGTGTCCAGATCTATATTTTTGAGTTATCTTTCCTAAAAGAAATTTTTGAAGTGATTTCGTTGGGTAGAACTCCATATATATCATGTTTTCCAAAGAGTGTCAGATCTTGACCACTCTGAGTTGCAGACTTAAAAACCTTAAGATAGAATGAGAATCGAGCTTAGATAAAAACAATAAACTTGTAGAGGGCACATTTTTCTTTCTGTCCACTAAAAATGAGCTAAACATATGAAGTATGGATGGGTCAAAATAGTTCCCAAAGTCACTATTGAGGTTCAGCGACTGACAGACCTCTCTGTCACATATTTTTGTGAGACCTAAAACCTAACTTTTTAGAAATCAAATCCATAAGTGGTAAACTTTAAATTTGTAGCTAATATATTAAAATAGTTACTCATAAAAAATCAGCCCAAAATACATTCGGATGATACTCCAAAGTTTTTAATCATTCTCTGTTAAAAACACACTCTGTAGACCCTTTCTAGGCTGACTGAACCCTCTTTATAAATTGGCCAAAATATCAAACTTTTTACAAATAACATTCCCTAGCTCAAAACATGAAACTTGTAGGGAATATCTTAAGCTAGAAGCTCACCAAAAATCAGAGCCATAGCCCTTTGAATGGATGACCCAAAATAGTGGCCAACAGAGGCTAAATTCTTATATTTTTCTCTGTAAATTGCTGAACTATTTTTACTAAAACAAAATAAATGACATATTTACTTTATGAATTGACCTTAGTGATAAACATTAAAGTTATAGGAAATAGTTTTATCTAATTGGTGTTAAAATTTCAGAAATTAAATCAATGCCTAACTATTTCAAAATGATGTCATAAATTTAAAACTAGCAATTAAAACTTGTAACTAAAATTTCCTAAGTGTTTGAATGGTGTGTTGCTTATGAGACTTAAGTATGTGAATCTTAGATGAACTTTGTGATAATTAGTGTATGAAAATAATACTTTTAACAAGATGAACTCATGCCAATGGTTCGAGTC
This sequence comes from Heliamphora exappendiculata, assembly GCA_034768845.1. Lineage (NCBI taxonomy): Eukaryota > Viridiplantae > Streptophyta > Magnoliopsida > Ericales > Sarraceniaceae > Heliamphora > Heliamphora exappendiculata. The sequence goes on along the minus strand of JAOTRH010475472.1, from coordinate 24,211 downwards.
TATATTGCTTAAGTTGTGGTTATGCTTCACACGTTTGTACTCAATACTTTAGCAAGTTGTACCGTGTGCCATGTCATGTTTACATTCCATGCAACGATTAATTGTACACGAGAGGCATATTGCACATCATGGGAATTTCTCCATTTCATCTTGGGTTATAGGAGTTTCGTTTGTATCTTTCGATTGGGTTGAGTGACATGGAAATCAATTATTCAGTGGTTGCGAGTTTAGGGCGTCCTTGGTTGCCAGATGTGATATTGAATTGGAGGTTTTTATTATAAAAGGGGGATTTAGGCACCATGGGTTCGTCACTAGCTTTAATTAAACTTTGGATTGACGCTTAACGAGCATCCTAGTGCTTAAGGTGGGGATTATCGGCCCGGATAAGGATGGATAAAACTGGTTGGCTCGCCCCCACGCCGTTGCCATTGAGTAAAACAGCAGTGGCATGACGTCCAGTAACGCATTTACTATTCGCAACGAGGCTAGGATAGGTTGAAGTGATCAATATACCATCAAGTCTACTCTGTAATTCCCGACGTGAAATTCATGATACTGTTCTGGAAGCACTTGGGGATTGGGCATCTGTATTGCATTCATTTGCATCACACACTTATTCTTTTGTTCTTATATATGTTCATCCTATTGAAAATGATAAATAGCCTGTAACTTCGCATTGGGTGCTATATGATATGTATGGTGGAATTTCTTGTCGCGAGTTTGTTAGACGGTTTAGGAAATTTACTTCTGGGCTCTGGCTCATGGCATTTATACCACAGGTGACGAAGAGGGACCTTTTGAGGAAGACGGGTTCATTGAAGGGGAAGAATTTGCAGAAGAGGGAGAGTGGCAGGAGCAAGTCGACCCCAACGACGCAGTTTGAAGACGTAGGACGTCTCTTTTTTACCTTTTTTTTGTTCAAGTTTTCCACGGACATGATGTAACTTTTGTTAAGTTTTCTGGATGACTGTACTTATTAAGTATTTTGAACCATCGTTGAACCGTTAATGATGTAATAGTTATCTTATGTATTTATGAACATCCGGCTAAGAATATGTCCCTTATTTATAGTTACATATGTCTGGACATACCCGGGAAATGAGGTGTCACTGCCAAGATACCGACAACCTGTTCAAGTTGTTAGGCCAGCAGCAAACCCGCAGAAAGGAAGCGAAAGGCCACCGCATAACAAAAATCAGAAACCCCAGGGAGGTTCAAATAATGGGATAAGGAACGAAAACACCAGGAACAACAGTGGGAACCGGCCTATGACTCATTTGTGCATTGTAAGAAGAAGAGGATGAGGAAGAAACCCATGTCATACAAGGTATGTTCTTATTGTTTAATACCTTAGTGAAAGCGTTGTTTGATTCTGAAGCGTCCCATTCCTTTATATCATTAGCCTGCATGAAATCATTGTTCTTAGAAGGTGAGGCCTTAGACCAAACCCTAAGCATTATCACACCCTTAGGAAGTCTAACGTGAGTAGATTTCGTTTGTAGAGTGTGTACATTGCGAGTAATCGACACCCTTATGACTTGCGACTTACGAGTAATGGACTTTAACGGGTACGATGTAATTTTGGGAATGGATTAGCTCTCTGGACATTGTGATATCATGGATTGCCGACAGAAGAAAATATGGGCACAAGCAGAGGATGGCACTACCGTGCGAATTCAAGGAGAACAACGCAAAATCTTAACCCCGAGTAGTGCGAAAGAGCGCAAATCGAATAACTTTGTAGGAATATTAACCTGCCTGCTTGCTAGTGTAAACGTCTCATTAACCCTCGAGTTACCACGAGTCGTGTGTGAATATGAAGATGTATTCCCAGAAGAACTACCTGGATTACCCCCACACCGTGAGGTTGAGTTTTCGATAGAGCTCCAACCTGCAACCACACCGATTTCGATCGCAGTACACCGGATGGCTCCCGCCAAGCTAAGAGAGTTAAAGGACCAACTTCAAGAATTGCTCAGTAAGGGTTTTATCCGTCCAAGTACATCGTCATGGGGAGCACCAGCATTATTTGCCAAGAAGAAGGATGGAACCTTACGTCTTTGCATTGACTACCGTCAATTGAACAAAGTAACGATCAAGAATCGATACCCTTTACCCCGCATAGATGATCTCTTCGACCAGCTTCGAGGGTAAAGCCTGTTTCTCAAAGATCAATCTACGCTCAAGCTCTCACCAACTCCGAGTTAAAGAGGAAGATGTTCCAAAGATAGCCTTTAGAGCGCGATATGGACACTATGAGTTCGTGGTGATGCCTTTTGAATTGACGAATACCCCAGGAGTTTTTATGAGTTTGATGAACAGGCTTTTTCAGCCCTACCTCGACTAGTTTGTAGTGGTTTTTATAGACGATATCTTGGTGTATTCAAGAACTGAGGAAGAACATGAACAACATTTAAGGATTGTTTTGCAGAAACTATAGGATTCACAACTCTATGAGAAGGCAAGTAAGTGAAAATTTTGGTTACATGAAGTGAAGTTTCTAGGACACGTGGTTTCTAAAGAAGGGATAGCTGTGGATCCAGCCAAAGTGGAAGCTGTTTTAGATTGGAAGCCACCCGAGAACGTCTTTGAAATTCATAGTTTCCTGGGACTAGCTGGATATTATCGAAGGTTTATCCAAGATTTCTCTAAACTAGCGCGACCAATGATAAGATTAACACAGAAGGGAGTGAAGTTTGAATGGAGTGATCAGTGTGAGACGGCTTTTCAGGAGCTTAAGAAAAGATTGGCTAGCGCTCCTATCCCAATCATACCTAAAAGAGAGGTTGGATATACAGTATATTGCGACACGTCTAAGGAAGGCTTAGGATGCGTGCTGATGCAAAATGGTAAGGTAGTAGCCTATGGGTCAAGACAGTTGAAACCTCACGAGCAAAACTATCCTACTCATGACCTAGAGCTTGCAGCCATGGTATTCACACTAAAGTTATGGAGGCACTATCTTTACAGAGAGCAGTTCGAACTATTCTCAGACCACAAAAGTCTGAAGTACCTATTCACCCAGAAGGACCTCAACATGAGACAATGCCGGTGGATGGAATACCTGGAGGACTATCATTTCACTTTAGACTGTCACCCGAGTAAAGCGAATGTGGTGGCTGACGCCCTTAGTCGGAGGATAAAGAGCACGTTGGCTGGAATAGCAGTAAGAGAATGGAACATGATGGGAATGCTCAATGAATATCGATTCTAACTGTCAGAATCGGGAGATGAGAACTATTTTTGTCTAACCGTGGCAACGAGAAATCTTTGTCAGCAAATCGTGAATGCCCAAAAGTATGACCAGAAGTCTGAATTTATTCGGAGGCATCTTATCACGGAGGAATCGAAACTAGGTTGGGTAGTCAATAAACACAGACATTTGACATACCTAGGTAGGCTTTTCATACCGAATGCCGAGAATCTACGGAGAGACATCCTGAAGGAACATCATTAATCACTCTTTGCGGTCCACCCCAGAGGGACAAAGATGTACCAAGCTTTGAAGAGGCACTATTAGTGGAATGGAATGAAAAGGGATGTAGCAAGCTTCGTAGCCAAATGCCTTACATGTCAGCAAGTGAAGGCCGAGCACCAAAGACCAGGAGGAGCCCTTCAACCACTGGAGATACCTCAATGGAAATGGGACCACATCACTATGGACTTTGTCTTTGGACTACCAAGGTCACTAGTACGACACGACTCTATCTGGGTAATCGTGGATCGTCTCACAAAGTCAACACATTTCCTATCTGTTCGGACGACCGAAAAATTAGAAAACCTAAGATAGAAATACGTTCGAGCAATCGTTTGTCTTCACGGAGTTTCGTTATTTATTGCATTAGATCGAGACCCACGTTTCACTTCGCGATCCTGGCAAAGCCTACAAGCTGCTTTAGGAACGGAGCTTTGTTTCAGCATGGCTTTTCATCCACAAGCTGACGGACAATCTGAACGCACAATTCAAATGCTAGAAGACATGCTTCGAGCTTGCGTCATGAATTTCAAGGGACATTCGGAAAAGAACCTATCGTTGGTCGAGTTCGCTTACAACAACAGCTACCAGTCCATGTAATAACCTAGCTCAAACCCTAGTATTAGCGACGGATAGGTGATAAGAACCTAAGTCGCCACATGAACAAGAAAAAATCCTAATTTTGACCCGAAAATCCTAAAAGAGACCAAATACTCAGAGGCAAGGTGCTAGTACGCAGGAAAGTCTCAGAATAGCTTAAATTAAGTAAATAATATAAAATATTAAATTAAAAATCAAAAATTCCCATAATTAAGGTAAATGACCATTTTGCTCATAGTACAGCAAAAAGTCCTAAAAATTTAAAATTTGACACATGGATACCCAAAATTAGATATTTATACACAATTAATTAATAAAATATAAAATAACAATAAAAATAATCAAAATGTGTTGCATGGCCGGCCACCTAGGAATTTGTGCCCAAAAAGCTACTTTTTACCTTTATACAAGTAATATACATACTAATATAATACTATAGGTCAACTAAAGCAAACAAATAATTATTTAAAATCTCTACATAATAAATAAGTTAAAAAGTCAATTCTAGTCAAATTAGCTTACTTTAGCTTAAAAGTCTACACTTATTTATTTAATTGCTATCAAAATTATGATAAATTATGATAAGTTATGAAAAGATTAAATTAATTATAAATACATTAATATAATAGGTTTTAGTAGGTTTAGGTACATAAAAGTAATATTTTATGCATTTATATACACAAAAATGTACCAAAATACAAATTAAAAACCCAGATTAATTAAGAATGATCTTTTTAGTCTCCCAAACACTGCAGAGCTGAATATATATCTGCCCCAAAATTGATTTTGTAAATCTCAAGACCCTCCCACCTCTCATGCAACCAATGAGGGTCCAGGAAAACTCAAATTTTAAATTTAAGCAATAATTACACTCCATTACAATTTTTTCTATAAAAACAAGGCCTTAGCCCCACCCATTCTCTACATGTTTCGGCTGAGAAGTGATAGAGAGAGACCGTCAAAAATTCTCTAAGTGTTTACAAATAAGAAGAAGAGAAAAAGAGGGAAAGAAGAATGGAGGAGAAAAAGAGAAAGGAGCAAGCGTTAAAGCCAAGACTCTTTCTTCATCAATCTTTTCAGCATCATAAGAGGTAAGAAACTCCTTTAAACCTTCTGATATTCTCCCTCAAGATACCCCTCAATCCATCTCTATAACAAACCCTAAGGAAAAAAAATGAAGAATAACTCAAAAAATGCATTGTAGATATAAATAGTGGATTGCTAAGGCAAGATTGTGTTTTGTATGAGCTTGCATGTGTATGTTTTTAAAATTTATGAATTGTGTGTATTCTGGAGTTTTGGTTTATGTAAGTTTATAGCATGTATGCAAAGAAAACATGTCAAAAATGTACACAACATAAGCTAAGCACTAAAACCCTAAGTTACCTAATTTTTTGGACTTACTCACTTTCTGCCACCAACTTTAAATCGTCATAACTAAATGTAGAAAAATGGTCTTAAAGTAAATTTTGTGTCCCAATCTAGAGTTTTGAGTTATTGTTCATAAAAAATTGGGCTGAAGTGATTTCGTTGGGTAAAACTCCAGATATCTCATTTTTGCCGAAGAGTGTTAGATCTTGACCACTCTGAATTGCAGACCTAAAACCCTTAAGTTAGAGTGCGAACCAAGCTTTGGTCAAAACATAAAACTTGTAGAGGACATATTTATCTTTCTAACCACCGTATATGAGCCAGAAATATGAAGTATTGATAAGTCAAAAGCCTTCCCAAATTCACTATTAAGGTTCAGTGATTGACAAACCTCTCTGTCACACATTTTTGTGAGAACCAAAACCTAACTTTGTAGAGGCCAAATCCCAAAGTGGTAAACCTAGGAAATGTAGTTAACATATTAAACTATATACTGAGCAACAATCAGCCCAAGATACCCTCGGATGATTTCCCAAAAGTTTTTAGCATTCTCTGTTAAAAACACACTATGCAAACCCTTTTTAGGCTGACTAAACCCTTTTTATAAATTGGCCAAAATCTCAAATTGTTTCCAAATAACTTACCTTAGCACAAAACAGGAAACTTGTAGGGGACACCTTAGAATAAACTCTCACAAAAAATCAGAGCAATAGCCCTTTAAATGATACCCCGAAATGGTGGCCAACATAGGCCCAATTTCTAAGATTTTCTCTGTAAAATGCTGAAGTGTTTTTACTAAAATAAAATAAATGACCTTTTTACATTAGGAACTGACCTTGGTGATAAATATGAAAGTTATAGGAAATCTTTTTATCTAATTGGTATTAAAATTTCAGAAATTAAATCAATGTCTACGTGTTTTGAAACACTGTCGCAACTTTAAAACTAGCAATTAAACTTGTACCTAAATTTAGCTAAGTGTTTGAATGGTGTGTTACTTATGAGACTTGAGTGTGTGAACCTTATATAAACTTTGTGAGTAATTAGTGTATGAAAGTGATGCTTTTGATAAAATGAACTCATGCCAATTGTTCGAATCTATGTTGCTTAAATCGTGGTTATGCTTCACATGCTTGTGCTTAATGCTTTAGCAAGTTGTACCATGTGCTATGTCATATTTATATACCATGCAACGTTTAATTGTACACGATAGGCATATTGCACGTCATGGGCATTTCTCCATTTCATCTTGAGTTATCAGAGTTCCCTTCGTATCTTTCGATTGGGTTGGTGACATGAAAATCAATTATTTAGTGGTTGTGGATCTAAAGCGTCCCCGGTTGCCAGATGTGATATTAAATTGGAGGTTTTTATTATAAAATGGGGATTTAGGCACCATGGGATCGTCACTAGCTTTAATTAGACTTTGGGTTAACGCATAACGAGCATCCTAGTACTTAATGTGGGATCAGTTGGTCTGAATAAAGATGGATAAAACTGGTTGGCCCACCCCCATGCCGTTCCCATTGAGTAAAATGGCTGAAGCATGTAGCTAAGGCAAGCGTTTACCTTTCGCAACGAGGCTAGGATAGGGTAAGTGATCAATATATCATCAAGTCTACTCTGTAATTCCTAGCGTGGAATTCGTTATACTGTTCTGGAAGTACTTTGGGTTGGGCATTTGTATTTCATTCATCTACATCACTGTGCTCACACTCCTGTTCTTATATGTGCTCATCCCGTTGAAAATGATAGTTTGCCTATATCTCTGTTCACTTAATTTTTCATTAGGTGTTATACGATTTGTATTGTAGAATATCTTATCGTGAGCTTGTTAGATGGTTTAGAAAATTTGCTTCTGGGCTCCGACTTAAGGAATTCGTGCCACAAGTGAAGAAGAAGAACAGTTTGAGGAAGGCGCGTTTGTTGAGGAATGAGATTTTGAATAAGAGGGAGTGTGGCAGGAGTAAGGTATTCCCAACGAAGTAGTTTGAAGACATAGAATACTTACTTTTGATCTTTTGTTCAGTTTTTCACGGACATAATGTAACTTATGTTAAGCTTTTTGGATGACTATACTTATTAATTATTTTGAACAACCTCTGAACCGTTAATGATGTAATAGTTACCTTATATATTTATGAACGTTCAGCTAGAATATGTCCCTTATTTATAGTTACATATGTCCCGACATGCCCGGAAAACGGGGAGTCACAGTCCAGTATTGGCATGCCGCCGTATGAAGCTCTTTACGGAAGATCGTGTCGTTTACCAATTTGTTGGACTAAAGCAGGAAAGAACGCACTTTTTGAACTAGATCTTATACAAGAGACTACCGAGAAGATCCAACTGGTTCAACAATGATTAGCCACCGCTCAGAGCAGACAAAAGAGCTACGTCGATCAGTGACGGAGACCGCTACAATTTAAAGTATGAGATCATGTATTCCTGAAGATCCAACCACGACGAGGACTTATACGTTTAGGCCAAAAAGGAAAGCTAGCTCCAAGGTACATTGGAGCGTTCGAGATTTTGGATAAAGTTGGAGAAGTAACATATCGTTTGGCGCTACCACCACGGCTTGCCAAGGTTTATAATGTTTTTCATGTGTCGATGATGAGAAAGTACGAAGCTGATCCTGCACATATTTTAGATTGGAAGGAACTCCATATCGATGAGGACGCTACCTTTGAAGAACAACCCGTAAGGATAATCGATCAACGTGACAAGGTTCTTAGAGGAAAGACCATCCCGCTTGTTTGAATTCTTTGGAATCACAACAGAATTGAAGAATCAACCTGGGAATGAGAGGAAGCCATTAGGGCAAGTTATCCCCAGTTATTCGCAGTTTGAGGTACAATACGAAATTTTGGAGACAATTTATTTTTAGAGGGTAGATTGTAACGACTCTGCTCGAACCTTAGTATTAGTGACGAATAGTCCACAAGGCCATAGAATACGGAGGAGGTTTAAAACCCTAACTCGAACCGAAAACTCTAAGTTCGGCCCAAAAATCCTAAAATGGTCCAAAATACAAGCAACAAAATCTTTGCACCCGAAGAATCTCTTAATATTCTAAATGAAGTAAATATCATGAAATAATAAATTAAAAATAAAAAATCCTCATAAATATGGTAAAATAACAGTTTTGCTCCTAATACAACAAAAATTCTTAAAAATTCAAATTTTGACACATGGATACCTTAAATCAAGAATTTAAGTACAATTAAATAGAAAATGACAAAATAACATCAAAAATGACAAAAATACCCCTTAGTGGCTGACCACCTTGGAAAGTGTGCCAAAAAGTAACTTTTGAAGTGATTATGATAATCTAATACTTGTTGACCAAGTAATATACATAATAATATAGTGTTATAAGTCAACAAAAGCAAAACAAATCATTATTAAAGTTCATACACAACAAAATAAGTAAAAAACTCATATATGGCCAAAATAGCTTAATTTTACTTAAAAGACTACATCTATTTAATCAATTGCTATAGAAACTATGATAATGCATAAAAATACTATATTTCTCATAAACATACTAAAATAATAGGTCTCAATAGGAAAAAAATACAACAAATTAACTTTTAATGCATTTTTTTGCACAACGGGGGCACGAAAATCGAGACAAACCCCTTGATTAATGGAGGATCAGATTTTTGTCCCCCAAACTGACCCCTAGCTATATTTATCATCCCCATGTCTGAATTGTAGTGCTCAAAAGTGGAATCAACTCAAATCAAACTCAAGTCTCATTTATTAAAATGAAGAAAAAAGTCATTTTTTGGTACTTTATGTCCCCCTCTTGTCCTCTAACATTTTCCTATATAAAGGAAGCCAAACACCCTCTTCTCTACATGAAAATTTTGGCCAAGTGAGGGAGATAAACCAAAACTCCTCGATCTTGAGTGTTAAGGTGAGTTCGAGGAAGAAAAATGAAGAAAAAGGAAGAAATCGAGGAGAATTTCGAAAGTTAAGTCCAAATTCATCCCCCACCCTCCTTTGATCTCTCAAACAAGTAAGTAAAATCTATAAATATTATGTCTAATATTCCTCAAAATATTCTCCAACACACCTCTTTAAACACTCTAGGAATGGAGAATCGAAATCAAACCGAAAAGGCGTCGTAGTTAAAATATTTGGGGCTGTTATGTTTATGGGTGATATGAGATGTTATTATTGTATGTTGTTATTTTTGAGTTTGATGACATATAAGTGTTTTAGAGCCTTGATATTAAATTCTAAAGCACAAGCATGCAAAGAAATGGAACAAAAGAATGTTCCATTTCTAAGTAGAAGACTTGGACCCTAAGAGACTTGATTTTTCAAAACATAGATGTTTTTACCCAGAACTTTGGAACACAATAACTCAATGTAGAAAATCGATCAAAGATTGTTCTTTATGTCCAGGTTTAGATTTTTGTGTTATCTTTCATCCGAAATAAGTTTCAACTCATTTGCAAAAGTAGAACTCGAGATATTGAAATCTTACCAAAGTGTGTCATTTTTCGACAAGTCAACACTACTGACTTGGATACCCTAGTTTAAAGTGAGATCCGAACTTTGGTCAAAACATAAAAATTGTAAATAACATGTATATATATTTACTCACCAAACTTGAGCACAAAATATTGAGTTTGGATATGTCAAAATCCCTTTGAAAGTCTCTGTTGAATTTCATCCCTCAAGAGACACTTTTGATACATATTTTTGTGTAGCCTAAAACTCCTATTTTTAATGACTTATTCCAAAAGTGATCTATATGAACATTGTAGCTAACATATTGAAATACTGGCTTCCCAAAAATAAGACCTTAAAGCCTCGGGATAATATCCCAAAACCATTTCAAACCTTCTGCCCAAAATCGGCTCTGTTGAGTTTTTGCGGCTAACAGAACCTATTTTGTAAAATGGCCAAAACGTCTAATTTGTTCCAAATAACTACCCTTAGCTTTAAACATAAAACTTGTAGGGAACTTGTGAAATATAACATACTAAAAACGGGGCTCATTTGGACTTTATATGATACCCCAAAACCTAGACCAACAAAAGCATATTTTTGGTAAAATCTTATGAAAAGTGATGAACCATTTTTTATTAGGATATTTTGTTCACCATTTTGCCTTAGGTTTTGGGCTTAGTGTTAAACATGAGAGTTGTAAGACATATTTTTATCTAAATGGTGTATAAAAATCATAACTTGATTCTAAGTTTAGATACCTCAAAATTCTATCGGCTCTTTTAGTTTAATACTTAATTTTTTACCTAAAAGTTGCTAAGTATGAAATTGAGTACCCTTTCTATGAGACCCGTGTCTTTTCATGATAATCGACTTGAATTAGTTGATTAGTGCTTTTAAGAGAATGTATGATGATTTAGAATTCATGCTATCATGTTGAGTCATATATTAAGAATTATAGCTTATGCTTCACATAATTGTACCTTATACTGTGCGAATTATACCATAAATCTTGCCATGCTAGTTGATGACATGTTGTAGATGGTTGTATTTGAGATCCATATCATACATCATTGACATTGTCACTTGCATCCTGGCATGTTGGAGTCCATCTGTACAAACCGTTGTTCGGATGGGTTGTATTGAGATTGTCGTTCTTGATTCTAAGTCTAGGGCATCCCTGGTTTTTATTTTTTGAAAATGGTTTGGGATGTATTCCCCTTGTACACCTTGGGTGCGTCCCCGATAGTTACAGATTTGGTTTATACACCTTGGGTGCATCCCCGGTGTTTAAAATAATTTTGGCTTATACACTCGGGTGCGTCCTTGGTATTTGAAATGGTTTACGGATATTGTCGGGCACCATGGGTTCGTCGTTAGCATTCTGATTTCGATAGCTTGGACCTTTAGGTTGACACCGGCGAAGGCATCACAAGTCTTAAGGTGGAACAAACCACTTGATATATGTGGGCAGAGACAATAAGTCCCTAAGGTAATGAAAATAAGTCCTGAAGCAATGATGATGATTCCTTACGGACAGTGACAATAAGTCACAAAGTGATGAGGACCCCACGTCGTTGCCATTGAGTAAAACAGGCGTGGCATGAAGCTCGGCGACGCATTTACTATTCGTAATGAGGCGTGATGATGGATTTGGTGATCAAATACCCGTGAAAGTCTACTCAAGTGATTCCCGGCGTGGAATCCCTGTTATAATATGGGTGCATATTGGGTTGGGCATCTGCATTTCATATACGCATGTTTATTAATTTATCTGCCATCTTATTATAAATTTATCTGTCTACTTGACTATAGATTGTACTGGGCGTTATATAGTATGTGTTGTGGTGAATTTTGGGTCATGAGATTAGTTAGAAGGTTAGAGTATTTTGCTTCTGGGTCTTGGCTCATGGCATTCGTGCCACAGGTGAGGAGGAGTTCTTGGAGGAAGTCATCCTCGAGAGAGAAGAAGAGTCGAGAGAACAGGGTGATTTCCAAGAGCACATGGATCCTGCTGATGCATTTTGAAGAATCAAAGATCTCTGCTTTTGTTCTTATATTCAGTTTTTCCCGTGCTTAGTGTAATTTTTAAAATTTCTTGGAAAAATTGTAATAGTTATGTAATTTTGAATGGTTCAGAACTCGTTTATGATGTAATAACTATCGTATGCAAATATGAATGTATGGCTAGTATATCCCCATATTTATATGTATGTATGTCTCAACGTGCCCAGAGGACAGAGCGCCACATAGAACGCCTGCTAAACAAAGTTAGCAACAGTTCTAAAACTATCCGATCCCAATAACTGTAAATAAAAAATAAAACAGCTCTGATACCAATGTTGGAGACAAAACTGTCAAGATCATTATTTTGTAAACGATTTTTGGTAAAAAATAACTGGACAGGTAAACGCCGAAACGGGCTCTAGATAAAACTTTTGAAGTTGAACGATCAAAATAAAATTCGTGCAACCAAAGTTAATTTAAAAGAATACCTTCTTGTCGGTCGATTCTTCAACTACGGTTTGATTCTGAGTTGAAACTCCTGTCAGATTTTCTACTATATTCCCTTACGCGATCCTTGAACGTGGTGTAGGTTACGGACTATCGAGAACTCGTACCAGCAGAACCCAGATACATTTAGTCTTGAAAGACAAGTTATATTATGATATCAAACTGGTTCAGCCTACCCGTATATATATAGGGCTACAACAGGGACCTTAAAAGTAATTATAAGTAAGACTTCCATTGGAACACAGATACCTACCAGCGATTTCTGCAATTTTCATAAAATACTGAATTACAGTTCACATCACTGAAAAACTATAATTGCACTCTGATCCATAATCTCAAGACCTTCTACCATTGAGCTTCTGTTATTAAATGCTTTTTATTTCTTTCCACGTTAAGATTCCTGATATCCGCCAATTAAATTTAATTATTGACAATTTAATTTAATCAGTATCTTCATATTTCTTAAACCATTTTTCTTAACTTATTTGATTGCCGGATAATCAAATCCAACTGCAGGGTTTGGCTCGGTCAAAACTTATAAGCTTCCTTAAGGGGGTATCGTCAATCCCGATCTTTCGAAACGTGGATTCCGTCAGTAATTACTATTTGTTATATAAATAATACCGCTATCCAACTCACCGGGAATATAGACCCATATAAGAATGCACATTCTAATGAATCAAAATAACAAATATTAAATATACGCAAATCAATAATTATTTCAGGATTAAGAGGATAATCATTGTTCATAATAACATTGAGGTGTGAATTAATTTATATAGTTAGTATAAAATTAATTACCATAAATGTCCCATTCAATACACGCTAAGTGTACTGACACAGAGAGTCAGAATAATAGACGACGCTATTATCTGTTCTCCGTAACCAAGACAGGCCTACTAAAACTCTGTGTCACAGTCGTACCGATGGTATGTCCATTTCTATCTAAACTGTGAACATAAAATTTATATTCTGTAAGAACCTAAAATCTGATCTTCTGTGTGTAAGCCGTACTCTACACACCAGATTAAATATTATATAGAATATTAGACGTCCATGCATATCAAAGAAATTATATATATACATTGCTCATAAAAATTCTCATAACATGAAAAATAATTTTTATTAAAATAAAATTAAATACTAAAAATATGATTTTCAGTATATCAACCCTAATACTATGACCAACTCGCTTTTGCCACAAACCTCCATAGCGGTTGCCATATGGCGTTTCATCAACCTAGTAGTCGCTGATATTAAAGGTGGCGACCGCCACCTCCAAACACACATATGGCTCCTGGGCCGCACGAGTTAGGCCTCACTTGCACTCTCTTGCTTCTCTCTCTAGCCCCTTTGCTCTCTCTCGAACTCACTTGATCTTCTCTTGCTTCCTAGCTTTCGAGCCCTTTTCCTTCACTTGTTCCACATGACAGGCCATGTTGACGATATATTTGCTTTCTCTTGAACTCCCTTGATTTTTCCTTGCATCCTAGTGTGGCGTTGGAATTTTTGGAGTTGTTTCACAAAACGTTTCAAAAATAAAGGAATTCAAAAATGTTTGAAAAATATTTTTAACACATTAAAAATCAAATTTTAAAAATATCTTTTTATTGAAAATAGAGTCGCTACTTAGTTTTTGAGAAAAATTAAGAGAAACAAAAATTACTACTGATCTTAAAAGCGTTTAACCAAAGAAAAAAATGGTTCGGGAGCTAAAGTATGAATCGGAGAAGGTGTTAGGCACCCCGTTCGCCCAACCGTAAGGTCGGCCTCTAGTAATCATCATTGGTTCTTTTAATAGAATTTCTCAAATGCATCTAAATAAAGAAAGTTGAGGCAAAGAGAGAGCACCCAAAATTAAATATGAAAAATATATAATATATGTACATAACACTTCAAATTAGGTCAAATAAAGGGATGAATTCCTAAGTCTTACGGCATGCAATTTCTAAGTAAATGATACATAGAACATTCTCTCAGGCAATTTTCATCAAAATAAACTAAACTATCATAATTCAAATGAAAGAGTAAAACATGCTAGAAGTTGTTAAGATTACCTAAACATGAATTTGTTACAAAAGATAAATTAAACTATGCTAAACATGCTTTCAAGTAAAAAAACTAAAACTTGCATTAACATTAACATGATAAATTTATAAAAAAAATGTAAAATAAAATATACATAAAAAAAAAAAAGAATCCTAGAAGAAAGTTTATAAAAGAATATTATGCTAAGATGAAAATGTTAGAAAATACTTATTGATAAAAGAACAATCTAATTACTCACTTTTGCATTCTTTTAAAAGAGATAGACGAAAATGAAAAGAAAAGAAAAGAATAGAAAGAAAAATTACACCTAAAGAATCAAAGTTAGATTAAAAGACTTTTTGTATGATTTTTTTGGAATTAATGAAAATGAAAGAAAAAATAAAGTTATAAAGAAATAAAGGATGTGGAGCTTTAAAAAGAAAAGAAATAAATACTAACATTAAATGAAAAGTAATACTAATAAAGAATAATTAAACTAACAATAAAAGAGAAGAAATAGGAAATAGAGTAATATAAGAAAGCTAATAATGGAAAGAAAATAAAATACTAGAAAAAGAAAACACACTAATATTAAAGGAAAAGGAAAAGAAAATGGACAATAAAAGTTAAGAAAAGAATATTAAGCTAAGCAAAAAATGAAACGAAACATTACATTAATGTTACAAGAAAAAAAAAAGAACATGAAATGTTAGAGTTGAATGGGTATAATATTAACAATTATAACCATTTTTATGTAAGTGCTTTGAATTATAACAATATCGACATTGTTTAGTCATATAGTTAAATTATGTTAGCACTAATTTGATGAATAAATTAAAAAAAGACAACGTGTTTAGTGTGGATGTGTGAACTAAGCAATTAATTAGAAATACTAAACTAAATGAAGCGAATTAAATAAGACATAAAGTTAACTATACGAATGAAAGATATGCGCAAATTGAAATTGAATTTAACAAGATCACTCCCAAAGAGAATGAATGGAGCTAGAAAGATCGGGGGTCCAAACAAGGTACCTGAATTGCTTAGGAATCCTCAAGTTGGGGAAATGGTGCTTTAATGGTGCAATCATCGGGTGACGATCCATGCAAGGCTTTCAATGTAAGCGTCGGAGGTTCGGATGTCGGTATTTCGACAGGGCTTCGGCGTCGGAGCTCGAAATTGCTCGACAACTCGGCAGAGCTTCTCTCACCGAACCTCTTACACAAATTCTGTCCTTAAAAACGTACCAGAGGTATGGTATTTATAGAGCTCATCAACCAATGAGATGCTGCCACGTTTTGGGACACGTTAGGACATTTGGAGTTGGCGGTCGCCAGGTAGGATATGGAGGTCGCCATGTAGAAAGAAGGTTCAAAAAAATTATATTGACAGTCGGCACAATGAAAGTTGGCAGTCGCCAATTTTAAGGCAGCAGTCGTCACTTTTGGCTAGGGTTTTCAAGAGGTTCTATTGACAGTCGCCACAATGAACATGGCGGTCACAACTTTTGGAATGACTTGGATAACAAGTTATTGATGGTTCAACAAAATTTCATTGATTTGAAGGTTTTGGGTTCAAATACCGAGCTTAGATCACTTTTCAAGGATCGAATTGAAGCACCATTCTACCTATTTTCATCATTGGATACACCTAAGATTGGGCGGAGTCAAATTGGGGTGTCTACAGTTGCTCCTATTTGATTTAACTTGTATAGAAACGTATGATGTAAGTTAGATCAAAGATCCAGAGACAACAGCTATTTGATCGAGCCGTCAATCTTAGGCTACAAGGCTACAAGCGCACAAGCATACATATAATGTTAGTCGTACTCGAATTTTCATCGAGCTACCTACGTACCCCTTTGCTAGAGATCAGACCAAAACATAGTTCCTGGGGCATAATGCAAAAATACGACATAAGAAATATGATATAAATGCTAACATGAACAGATGCTAATCAAGATGCAAATACCGATATAAACATGAATGTGATTGAACAAGTCCTAGAGATTGAATTAAGATCTAAAGGGAGCACAAACTTAGTCAAAGATCGAGTTAAGATCTAAGAATTCGGTTGGGGATTAAATAATTAAAAGGATCGAGTTAGGATCCAAGAAATTATCTGAACCGGGAAAGAAATTGTTAGGTCAAGTTAAGACCCAACAATTCGGAATGATAGCGAGGTAAAAATAGTTAAAAGCCAAGTTATGACTTAAAACTATTTATACCGAGAAAGATAACTATGAATTAATATGTCGAGTTAAGATCTAAAAATTTAGAACGGAAGCGAGATAAAAATAATTAAAAGCCAAGTTATGGCTTAAAATTAAATTTATCGAAAAGGATAACCGCAAATTAATAGGTCGAGTTAACACCAAAAACCCGGGACAGAAGAGAGATAAAAATAATTAAAAGCCAAGTTATGGCTTAAAATTATATTTATCGGAAGGAGAAAGTCACGAATCAATGGGTCGAGTTAAGACCTAAGAATTCAGGACAAGACGCGAGAAACTACGCACAAAAAGTTTCTTAAAATTTTTTTGAAAAACAACCAAGATTTATTTTTTGAAAGCCCTTAAAATTAGAAAAACATCTACACAAAATAAGAAAAATTATTATTATTTTTTTTTAAAAGAAAAATTATTATTATTTTTGGAAGTCATTTTTACTAATAAAATATATTTGGAAAAAATGCAAAAGAAAATAAACAAAAAAAACAAACACACTTAAAAGAGAAAAAAAACACGTACAAATAGCAGACCCCCAAATAGTCCCCTTTGAAACTCTAAAACGGATGTGACTGTTGACAGACTGATACCGTTTCCCCTATGATATGGTGGTCGCCGCCTCTAAACCCCTACAACATAGCGCTCGCCAAGACAAAAACCCCTTGATCATGGCAGTCGCTAGGAAACGTTTGGGAAACCCAGCGGTCGCCAACACTGGAGATGGCGACTGCTACCTCTAGGAGCGCATAAGGCCCCCAAAGGCGCGCGGGCTAGGCTCATTTGTTCATTCCACTTTCTCTCTCTAGCTCCTTCGCTCTCTCAAACTTCTCTAAACTTTTCCTCGCTTCCTCTTGTCTTTTAACCTTCGTACCTCTAACTTTCATGCCTTTTTCTTTTTCACACGATGTTTATCTTATTGTTCATGATTCCCTTTCTCTTCATAGCGGGCCAGGGCGAGGAAGACGACGACCTTGGGGTACGACGGGGTCCCTCTGCTACTGGGAGCTCTTCCATGGGGACTCTTGGGGGTACGTTCACTAGCCTTCCTGCTGGTGAGGTTACTTCCACGCAGCCCACTGCTGCGATGGATGCTCTTGTACTCGAGGCGGAGCGTGCCTTCCACCGGGCTGCTGAGGAGGCACGGGCAGTTGCCGAGGCACAGGCGGCTGCTGATGAGCCTGCGATGGCTAATTTCTTGGACCCTGATGCTGGAGAGGGTCATCCAGCACCCTTCGACCCGCATACTTATGCTCAGCACCCTATCGCGTGGTTCCAAGCAGGATGAGACGCTACGAGCCTCCCACCGATGTCGTTGCTGCCGACGTTCTTCTACGGGAGCTTGACCACCACGTTTCTCGCCGGCGACCTTCGGTATGTACCCTATTCTTACTGTTTTTAGTAACAAAGCATGATATATCAGACGTAGACGCAAGCCTAGAATCTACTAGATGACATGTAATGTGTTTTGATATGATGATGACTGATGATTTATTTTGATGATGGTGTGATTAATGATTGGAATTTGAACTTAGCTTATGTACTTATGCAATGGAGATTAAAATAGTAAGGACATTAGGATTTGAACAAACAATGAAATTGATAATTATTTTAGTGAAAAACACAAAATAAAAGGCTTAAAATATATATATATATATATATATATATATATATATATGGAAAAGCATAAAAAATAAGGTGGGGTTTTATTTTTGTTTTTGGGACATGAAAATTAAACGGGTAATTTTTATCAAAAATTCTAAAATTAGAGGTATTTTTGTCAAAAATTTCTAAAAATTTAGGAAATTTTTTTTCAAAAATCACAAACTCTAGAAATCTGAGGGGTATTTTCAAATTTTTTGGAAATCCTTAGAAAATTTTGAAAAAATCTTAGAAAAATTAACTAAATTTTTAAAAAATTCTAAAAAATTAAGGAAAATTCTTCGAAAAAGCTTAGAAAATATTTTAGAAAATTCTAAAAAATAAAAAAAAATCGAAAGAAAATTAAGGAAAATTCTTCAAAAAAACCTAGAAAATATTTTAGAAAATTCTAGAAAATTAAGAAAAATTCTTCAAAAATTCCTAGAAAAAGTTTTTAAGGAAAATTTTAAAAATCCTAGAAAATTAAGGATAATTCTTTAAAAATTCCTAGAAATAGTTTTTAAGAAAAATTTTGAAAATCCTAGAACATTAAGGAAAAAAATTAAAGAAAATTTAGAAAAATTCTAAAAAATTTTAGAAAATTCTAGAAATTTGGGGCAAAAATTTTGTATGAATCAAGCAAAATTCTAGAAATTTGAGAAAAACTTTGAGAAATTTTTTTTTCTTTTTTTAAGAAAATGCTAAAATTTTAGAAAATCCTAGAGATTGGAAAAATTTTAAGAAAATCCTGAACTTTTTTTTTTTGAAAATCCTAAAAATTCTAGAAAAATCTTAGAAAATTGAGAAAAATTTTAAGAAAATCCTAGGAAAAGTGGACAAAACACAAATATTAAAGGAAATATTTTTTTTTATTTTTCTTATTTTTGATTATTTGTTGATTTTTGATTAACACAAAAATGTTAAAGATTTTACCCGGCGCACCAGGGTTTGGGGTTCATAGTCTTTTACTAGGACGTGCAAAAATAAAAGGGTTGTCACTTACACACGAACCTAAGGTTAGGGTGCCTAATTTTCTAGGGATTTGAAAGAACCGAAAGGTTATCACTTACACACAAACCTAGGGTTTGAAAGAGTCGAAGGATCGTCACTTACACATGAACCTAGGGTTAAGGTGCCTAGTTTTTTAGGGCTTAAAAGAACCGAAGGGTCGTCACTTACATACAAACCTAGGGTTTGAAAGAATCGAAGAGTCGTCACTTACACACAAACCTAGGGTTAGGGTGCCTAGTTTTTCTAGGGCTTGAAAGAACCGAAGGGTCGTCACTTACTCACGAACCTAAGGTTAGGGTGTCGAAAG
Source organism: Heliamphora exappendiculata (assembly GCA_034768845.1). Classification (NCBI taxonomy): domain Eukaryota; kingdom Viridiplantae; phylum Streptophyta; class Magnoliopsida; order Ericales; family Sarraceniaceae; genus Heliamphora; species Heliamphora exappendiculata. The sequence continues at coordinate 4,573 of JAOTRH010475472.1, read as the reverse complement.
GTCGTCACTTACACATGAATCTAAGGTTAGGGTGCCTAGCTTTCTAGGGCTTGAAAGAACCGAAAGGTTGTCACTTGCACACGAACCTAGGGTTAGGGTGCCTAGTTTTCTAGGGTTTAAAGAAACTAAATGGTCGTTACTTACACACGAACCTAGGGTTATGGTGCCTAGTTTTCTAGGGCTTAAAGAAACTGAAGGGTCGTCACTTACACACGAAACTAGGGTTAGGGTGCTTAGTTTTCTTGGGTTTGAAAGAACCGAAGGGTCGTCACTTACGCATGAACCTAGGGTTTCTCTTTTAGATATTTATTTGTACTTTTCTTGCTCGATCTGTTCTTTATATATTCTCTGTTTGTCTTCTTCTTTTCAAGATGGTCACTATGTCCGTGGCTTCTGAGGTTCTGCCTCTGGAGAGGTGTTGGAGTGGTATGATGCCCTACCTACCTCTAGCCAAGCTTATATTGATGCCTCCGATTTTGCTCGCTTCATACCCTTGTTGGGTAGGACGAGCAACAACCGGGTATGGTTGACAGCTCTAGCCGAGCGGTGGTGGGATGCCACCAACACCTTCCACTTTATCACATTCGAGGTTACTCTGACGCCTCTGGATTTTGCATTGATCACCAGCATCCAGGTTAGAGGAGCTCCTATCCCTTTTGACTCGACCATCGCTGGTTCTACCGATGCACTGATGTACTTCCTTGGAGCTAGTCCTGCTCAGATGGATTGTGACAGAGTCTGGTATACTTGGTTCTTCAAATTCTTTCGCCATTTCCAGTGAACCAAGCCCCGCCACTATGAGTGGCTCACCCGAGGCTCCTTGATGTATATGTTCGGTGCCTCCTTGTTTTCGAATAAGGAGAATACTATTCATTTACATTATCTCGGTGGCTTGGCTCACCTTGATCAAGTCACTTCATATAACTGGGGAGGAGCTGCCCTCGCCACCCTCTACAGCTTCATGAGGACTCTTACTCGGTTCCCCTAGGAGCTCAGCATCGAGGGATATTGGAGGGTTTGGGAGGTATAGTTTAGTTTCTTCAGTCTTCCATTCATTTATGTTATTTGTTATCCATTATCTTCTTCCTGACATCTTTTCTTTGCAGCTGTGGACCTATGAGTTCCTCGGGCTTCATGTCCCGGCAAACTCGGCAGCAGACCCTCTAGTCATTCCCCGTGCAGCTCGGTGGTCCTAAGGGCTGAAGGAGAAGAAGGCTGGGGGGAAGGACATTGATCGCTTTCGAGTTTCATTGGATCGGCTGACCCTTGACCAGGTATCAATTTTACTACTCTTTATATCATACTATACTATATTGTTCTATTTCTGTTCTTTCCTGCTATGTACACTGATAACTGTATTCTGTTCACTAATCCTTATACTGTACTGCACCACACTGTTTACTGTACTCTGCAGGTTCGCTGGAATGTCTGTCAGGGAGTAGAGGATCGGGCCAGCGCGGATATGATGCGCAGCTGGGATCTTTCTTTGAGACGGATCCTATTGGAGGGTCCATTTAGACGGGAGTACTATCTGGGAGAGCGAGTGGTTCGCCAGTCGCTCGGCCTGGATCATTTCTGAATCCCGGTGGTTTTTTCAGCCTATATGCGTCAAACCGATCATCTGAGTCGGGTTGATCTCCTTTTAGAGCTGGTGGGGACTCCTGCTGCTGAGCTGCTGGTAGCAGAGGGAGATTAGACCGCCTAGGCTCGGGACCATTTGTTAGGACCATTAGGACCTGGCCCAACTGGTGGTAGGAGGAGGTGGGCACTGGAGGCTGACGCTGCTGTGGCAGCTGCTGCTGGAGCTGCAGGTGAGGCCGCTAAAGGGATGAGGGGCCCAGAGATTCCCTAGGAGATTCAACCGTGGCCTACAGCTTTCCTATCCCCCTGCCAGTTCCTGTTCCATCGACGCCAGAGTTCAGGGCAGAGATCGGCCAGGTTTTTCTTATACCTTTGCTTCAGTTACATCCTATTTTTACCTGTCCAACATCCTTGAATTGTTCCTTTTTGCTTTTTGTAGATTGATCAGGCTTAGTTGGACCACACGATGCTGATGGTTACCGACCTTAGAGCACTGGTCTGACAGATGGATGCCACTATCCGAGCAGCTGGCATTACTTTCACACCGGTGGCCGTCGTAAGTATTTCATATTTTATTTCAGTTTCTCTGCACTTTCTTTTGTTCTGAGTCTTATTTCTCTTTTGACAGCCTCCAGTACTGGCTACTGGCATAGTACCTCCTCCTCCGCCTCCGGCTCTAGCTCCGACTCGAGGCATGGGTCCCATGCTGCTTCTTCCAGAGCTCGTTCCCGGAGATCCATCTCTTCTGCTAGGAGCCGATCCAGGGTCATGTCCTCCTCCTCTGGTAGTGGTGACGGCGATGACTTTGACCAGCTTTTTGGGGATGATAGCTCGGACGAGGCCGATCTTTCTTCCAGTCGGGTCCACCAGAGATGTTCCTGAGAGAGAGAGAGCCCCTCTCCCCAGTTACTTTTTCACTTTCATTTAGATACATTTACTCTTTATTGGCCTGCGTGTCCCAGCTTGATACATTTTCTCAATCCATGAGCCTGTGTGCCCCAGTTTACTATTTTATTGGGCTTGGGTGTCCTGGTTACATTTTGATGCATTCTACCATTTATTACTTTACATGTTTATCGGTTGCATGATTTTTCTTTATTTGCTGCTCAAACTATCTTGGATGCATAATTCAGATGCCACAATTTATACAGATCACACAAATTGCAAACTGACACACACCTGCCATGTTCAAACATGGCAGTCGCTAGAACATAACATGGCAGTTGCCACCTCCAAGGAGACTGACATGGAGATTTCCATTTATAACCTGGCGGTCGCATGGTCAAAGGGCTAATGTCACTGCACTATGCTTTTCCAAGTTAGCGGTCGCCACCTCCAAAGTGACAGTCGCGACATTTAATGTACCTTTTGCTGAAATTTTGATTTTTTGCCCTTTTCTGCCTTATAAATACAACCCTGGAGGCTCCATTTTCTATTGTTCTGACCCAAATGGCTAATCCCCATTCTTCATGGATTGAGGCATTCTCCCATGTCGAATGTGTAAACTTCGCCCCTTTGGGTACCAACTCCTTACTTTCTCTCATGACCATAAAGATTGACGGGCCTTTGCTGAAAGCAACTACCCAGTGGTGGGACCTGCAATCCCACGTCTTCTGGTTCAGCCTTGAAGAGCTATACCCCACTGTGGAGGAGTTTATTGCCATCTTGGATTCGGCCCCTCGAAGGTCCGTTGTGGTTCCCACTTTCTTTCTTTCAACTCGTCAATAGGTGATACAGCTTTGTGGTCTATTTAGGATGGAGGCCTCTCTTCTGACATAGGATGACAGTCTTGACATACCCTGGATCATTGACAGATTCTGTCCTTGGAGGCGATATTTCCAAGATTGCCCTGATCGTTGAAGGATCCACTTCGATACCCCGTTGAGTGATCATAAATCCAAGCATTTTTCTGACAGTAACTCTAAAGGCGCACTTTTGTGGATTGAGACGCATCTTGTATTTTTGAATCATTTTAAAAAACTTTCACAGTGCTGTGATGTGGCCATCCCGATCCTTTGACTTGACTATCATGTCATCCACGTATACCTCGACCTCCTTATGTATTATATCATGTAGTAAAGTAGTGGTAGCCCTCTGATAGGTTGCCCCTGCATTCTTCAAACCAAACGGTATTACACGATAACAATAGGTGCCTCAAGGTGTCATGAACGTCATCTTTTCTATGTCTTCAGGATCCATGAGAATCTGGTTGTACCCGGAGAAGCCATCTATGAATGACAGCAAGGCATGCCCCGCTGTACTGTCTACCAAGACGTCAATGTGTGGCAGTGGGACATAGTCTTTCGGGCTAGTCTTGTTGAGATCTCAAAAATATACGCAGACTTGGATACGACCATCCTTTAAAATCGGCACGATGTTGGCTACCTATTTCGGATACTCAGTTACCATGAGGAACCCTGCATTGATCTGTTTGGCAACTTTTTCTTTGATCTTCAAAGCCCATTCTGGTCGGATTCGTCTTAATTTTTGTTTGACCGGTTTGGCATCAGGGTATAAGGGCATATGGTGTTGGACGTGTAGGAGAGTGAGCCGCGCAGCGAAAAAAAAAAGATTTTTGAATCGACGTCGTGACCGTAAAAAATGACGTATGCGATTTTCATGAAAAATGAAAACTATAATTATTTCAATAGTTTAATACCATTATGAAACTTGTCAAAAAGTTTCAAGAAGTCCCGAATACGTTGAAGACGACCTTGCAACCTTCTCACGTATATCCTAGACGCACTACGACAATCACGATGTGTGGGCACCGATTCCGATCGAAGTGTTCTTCCTTCTTTTGGTTTCTCCTCACACAATAATCTCCAAAAGGAAAAATTAATTGCCTAAGTGGAGAGGGGGGTGGCGGCTTGGTGGGAGAATTAGGGTTAGGGTTTCATTAAAGAAGCCTCCTCTTTAATATATATGCATATATCAAAAAAATATATTAAGTATATATATATTCTCTTTCCTAAAAGGATATGAAGATATA
>JAOTRH010475461.1:0-60200 GCA_034768845.1 Heliamphora exappendiculata | reverse complement strand
GAGAAGGATGGAACAGGAGAAAAACACTATTCAAGAAAAGTAAGAAAAACACTCATCTATCCATCATGCCGCGGATACCATTTCTTACAGGGCTGTACATAGCGTATCGCTACGAGTGGAATGCACGCATCAATAGAAACAACTAATTAGAGATAGAATAATTGTAGTCCTTGTCTATAAATACGTCTACAGACTCTACAACTTCATTCTTTCATCTGTATTCTGAAAAGTGAACAAAATTGAAGAAAATGTCTAGAACTACTTTGTTGGCAACCTTGGCCCTAGTCATTGTATTCTTTATGCTGTATTATGGCAATGCAGAGCCCCATCTTGATAAAGAGAATAAAGAAAACTCCAAGTCAACTAATCGAATGAAATTGCTCGATACCTTCTATCAAACCAAAAACGATCAACTTCATCACGATCAAAAGAAGCATAAGAGAGTATGGCAAAGGAATTGGGATAAAAAGATTAGAAAGGCAAGGTATAGTGAGAATAAAGAGGAAAGAAAGAAAGCGGAAAAATTCTTTGAAAAGAAAAATGAGAATGAAAAGAGAAGATATAATGAGATCACGAAAAGGATTAAAAATGGAAGTGCGACAGAAAAAGAAAAACAATCCAGGTTAATCAAAACAAAAGTTGCCAATGAGTATTATAGGAAACATGCTGAAATCATTAAAATTCGTAGACGTGAACGATATCGAGAAAAGCAGTCTCTTAAAATGAAGAAAAGTCAACATGATTCAAAATTATTGGATGCAGCCAAAACTTTAATGGACCTTTCTTCTCTTCATACTGAGAATACACAAAATTGATTAGGCTCAATCAATCCCAAACCGATATTGTGGCAGTGTTTCTTGTATACTCGCCATGAGCAAGATTGCGTAAAAAATCAATCCTACCTAATCTTGTAAAATTAAGACGTAAAAACATCACTTTTTTCTTTCTACATCAACACAGATCAATTGCTCAATCATGCGTGTGGGTTTGAAACTTGTTTCGTCCTTTATCTTATATCTTCTTTGTTCCGCTCAGACAAAAGCAGTCAGTATTCGAAAAAAAGCAGGTTTACCTCATAACACAGAAGACACTGCTATTGTATCAGAACCAAAGAATAGTAGTGCAGCAAAAAATGATGGACAACTCGACAGGAAAACAGACATTTTCCAAGCCTCCTCATCGGAAGAAAAGAGGAAGTTATTCGTTGAAGAACAATCCCCTGCTGGATACAATTTGAGAAAAAAGCAGCGTACGATCAACTATCAAGAATTGTTTGATGAAAGATCTGAATTTATAGAAAATCCTAAACAATAAGAAACAAATTTGAGATAATTCTTATGAAAATCCTAAAAATTGAAAAAATTTGGGACAAAATAGGTAAGATACTAACATCGAAGGGGAAGATTTTCTTTACTCTTTTTTTTATTTTTATTTTTGTATTATTATTTTAATTATTTTTAATTTTTAATTTTTTTGACACAAAAGATAGAAATTTGCCTGGCGTACCATGACTCAGGGTTCCTAATCTTTTTCTAGAGTTTCAAAGAACCGGAGGGTCGCCACATACATACGAACCTAGGGTTAGGAAATTTGCCTGATTTATCATTGCCTGATTTATCATGGCTTAAGAGAACCAAAAGGGTCGTCACATACACACGAACCTATGGTTAGGGTGTCTAGTCTTTTCCAGGGCTTTTGAAAGAATCGAAGGGTCGTCACTTACACACGAACCTAGAGTTAAGGAATTTGCCTGATTTATCAAGGCCTGAGAGAACTGAATGGTCGTTACATACACACGAACCTAGGGTTAGGGTGCCTAGTCTTTTCTAGAACTTTTGAAAGAACCGAAGGGTCGTCACTTATACACGAATCTAGGGTTAGGGAATATTCCTGATTTATCAGGGCTTGAGAGAACTGAAGGGTCGTCACATACACACGAAGCTAGGGTTAGGGTGCCTAGTCTTTTCTAGGACTTTTGAAGGAACCGAAGAGTCGTCACTTACACACGAACCTAGGGTTAGAAAATTTACCTGATTTATCAGGGCTTGAGAGAACCGAAAGGTCGTCACTTACACACGAACCTAGGATTTTGGAATTTGCCTGATTTATCAGGGATTGAGAGAACCGAATGATCGTCACATACACACGAACCTAGGGTTAGGGTGCCTAGTCTTTTCTAGGGATTTTGAAAGAACCGAAGGATCGTCACTTACACATGAACCTAGGGTTAGGGAATTTACCTGATTTATCAGGGTTTGAGAGAACCGAAGGGTCATCACATACACACGAACCTAGGGTTAGAGTGCCTAGTCTTTTCTATGGCTTTTGAAAGAACCGAAGGGTCGTCACTTACAGACGAACCTAGGGTTAGAAAATTTGCCCAATTTATCAGGGTTTGAGAGAATCGAAGGGTCATCACATACATAGGAACCTAGGGTTAGGGTGCCTAGTCTTTTCTAGGGATTTTGAAAGAACCAAAGGGTCGTCACTTACACACGAACCTAGGGTTAGGAAATTTGCCTGATTTATCAGGGTTTAAGAGAACCAAAGGGTCGTCACATACACACGAATCTCGGGTTAGGGTGCCTAGTATTTTCTAGGGCTTTTGAAAGAATCGAAGGGCCGTCACTTACACACGAACCTAGGATTAGAAAATTTGCCTGATTTATCAAGGCTTGAGAGAACCGAAGGATCGTCACATACACACGAACCTAGGGTTAGGGTGCCTAGTCTTTTCTAGGGCTTTTGAAAGAACCGAAGGGTCGTCACTTACACACGAACCTAGGGTTAGAGAATTTTCCTAATTTATCTGGGCTTGAGAGAGCCGAAAGGTCATCACATACACACGAATCTAGGGTTATGGTGCCTAGTCTTTTCTAGGGCTTTTGAAAGAACCGAAGGGTCGTCACTTACACACGAACCTATGGTTAGGAAATTTACCTAATTTATCAGGGCTTGAGAGAACCGAAGGGTCGTCACATACACACGAACCTAGGGTTAGGGTGCCTAGTCTATTCTAGGGATTTTGAAAGAATCGAATGGTCATCACTTACACATGAACCTAGGGTTAGGGAATTTGCCTGATTTATCAGAGCTTGAGAGAACCGAAGGGTCGTCACATACACACGAATCTAGGGTTAAGGTGCCTAGTCTTTTCTAGGGCTTTTGAAAGAATCGAAGGGTCGTCACTTATACACGAACCTAGGTTTAGGGAGTTTACTTGATTTATCAGGGCTTGATAGAACCAAAGGGTCATCACATACACACGAACCTAGGGTTAGCTTTCAGACATTTTCTGCACTTTGCTTGTTTGATCCATATTTTGCTTGTTTTCTTCTTTTTAGGCTGGCCGCTATGTTAGAGGTTTCGGAGGTTCTGCCTCCGGAGAGGTATTGGAGTGGTATGATGCCCTCCTTGCTTCTAGCTGAGTCATTATTGATGCCTCTGGCTTTTCTTGATTCATATCACTGCTGGGTAGGATGAGCAATGACCGGGTCTGGTTGACGGCCTTGACTGAGTGGTGGTGGGTTACCACAAATACCTTCCATTTTACCACCTTTCAGTTTACCCTGACACCTCTCGATTTCGCACTGATCACTTGTATACGGGTTGGAGGAGCGCCCATTCCGTTTGATCCGACCATCAGCCGCTCTACTGATGCGCTGCTATATTTTCTTGGAGCCATTCCCACTCAAATGGACAGAGACCGGGTTCGATATACTTGGTTCTTCGAGTGTTTCCACCACTTTCACTGTTTTGAGCCCTGCCACTTCGAGTGGGTCGCCCGAGGCTTTTTGATGTATATGTTTGGTACCTCCTTATTTTTTAACAAGGAGAATACCATTCATCTGCATTATCTTGGCGCCCTTGCTCGTTTGGACCGGGTTGCCTCATTCGACTAGGGAGGAGCTGCTCTGGCCACCCTTTACGGATTGATGCGGACACTAACCCGGTTCCCTCAGGAGCTTAGCATTGGGGGTTACTGGAGAGTTTGGGAGGTATGATTTAGTTTCTACATTCTTCCATTTATTTCTATTCTCCGGTTATCCATGATTTACTGATTGACGCATTCTTTATTGCAGCTGTGGACTTACGAGTTTCTCGGGCTTCATGTCCCGGTAAACTACGCAGCAGACACTCTGGTTATTCTCTGAGCAGCCCGGTGGTCCCGTGGGCTAAAGGGAAAGAAGGCTCGAGGGAAGGACATAGACCGACTGACCCCCGACCAGGTACCATTTTACTGTGTCTACCGCATTGCATCTTTATTTATGGCTGCTCACTGCACTGTATGCTTTAATTTTGCACACTGATCACCGTATTCTGTACACTGGCCACCATACTGTACTGTATGCACTGCTTATTGTTGTCTATTTTCACTATTCTTTGAATTACTGCAGGTTCACTGGGATGTCTGGCGAGGAGCTGAGGATCGGGCCGGCACAGATTTGATGTGTAGCAGGGATATCGCTTCTAGGCGGATCCTATTGGAGGGCCCATTTGGTAGGGAGTATTACCTCGGTGAGCAAGTGGTTCGTCAGTTGCTCGGCCTTGATCACTTCAGGATACCGATGGTTCCTCCAGCCTGCATGCACCGGACTGATCACATTGGCCGCGTCGACTTGCTGCAAGAGATGGTGGGGACTCCCATGTCAGAGCTACTGGTAGCAGATGGGGATTACACTGCTTGGGCACGGGCACACCTGATGGGCCCCCTAGGTCCTGGCCCGGCCGGTCCTGGTGGCAGGAGGAGAGGACGGGCACCAGAGGTAGCTGATGTTGGTGCTGATGCTGGAGTAGGAGCTGCCGCTGCTACTGGAGCTACTGAAGCCGCTGCCCCCGAAGCTGGAGCTGGGGGAGTGATAGGTCTAGAGATCCCTTGGGAGATCCAGACCGTGGCCTATGGCTTCCCTCTCTCCCTTCCTGTTCCAGTCCCGCTAGTTTCTGAGTTTGGAGTAGAGATTGGCCAAGTATTTCCTTTTCCTTACTCCTTCCTTTCATTTTTTGTTTCATTTGTCTAGCTGACCTCTTCTTCTTCTTTCTGTAGTTTAATCAGGCATGGGTGGACTGGACGATGCAAATGCTCACCGGCCAGAGAGTGATGGTCTGGCAGATGGACGCCTCGATGCGGGCAGTGGCATTGCTTTCACGTCAGTAGCCGTTGTAAGTAGCTCATGTGTTCTTCTTAATTTTTCTACATTTTCCTGCCTTTATTCTTATTCTGAGTCTTGCTTTTCTTTTAATAGCCTCCAACTCCGGTCGCCGGTGTTGTGCCTCCACAGGCCCTAGTTGGGCCTCTTGCCCTAGCCCCAGTTAGAGGCCGTGGTTCCCGGGCATCTTCTTGGGCCGGTTCCAGGGGGTCGGTCTCATATTCCCGGAGCCGATCCAGAGTTATTTCCTCCTCAGACAGCGATGATGGTGATGACTTTGACTGGCTCTTTGAGAATGACAGTTCGGAGAAGGCTGGCCCCTCCCGTCGAGTCCGCCTGAGGCGTCTTTGAGAGAGACAGAGAGCTATTTTCCCATTTATTATTGTTTTTATGAGCCTGCGTGCCCCCGTCAGATACATTTACATACACTTGATCCACGGGCCTGCGTGCCCCAGTTTTGTTTGGTTATTGGGCTTGGGTGCCCCAGTTTATGTTCTGATACACTGTATTGCATTTTTGGGCATTCGTGCCATTTTACTACTTTACGCTCATCTGCTGTGTGATTCTTTCTTTATTTACTGCTCAAAGTGTCTTGCATGTATAATACAAATGTCAACACTTTACATAAGCCTTAAAAGCTGTTAACTGAATATTCCCTTCATATTTCATCATGGCGGCCGCTTCTATAGAACCCTTTAACATTGAGGTGGCCACCTTCTACTTGGCGGTGGCCACCTTTAACCTGGCGACTGCCTGGTCAAAGCGATGATATCACTGTACTATGCTTTTGAAAGTTGGCGGTCGCCAAGTATAAGGTGGCGGCTGCCAAGATTGATGTGACTTTCGCCAACTTTTTGGTTTTCTTCCTTTTCTGCCTTATAAACTCAGCCCTTGAGGCTCCCTTTTTTTGTTGCTTACACTCAAATGGCTACCCCACTCTCTTCATGGATTGAGGTTTTCTCCCACATCGAGCGTTTGAACTTCGCTTCTTTTGGAATCAACTCTTTATTTCATCTCATGGCCGTGCAGATCGACGAACCGTTGTGGAAGGCTGCCGTTCAACTATGGGATCCATAGTCCCACGTATTTCGATTTGGCCTCGAAGAACTCTGCCCCATTGTGGAGGAGTTCGCTGCCATTTTGGACTTGTCTCCCCGGAGTTCTGTCGTCGTTCCTACCCCCTTTCTCTCGGTTCGGCAGCAAGTAATGCAATTTTGTGGCCTCTCCAGGATTGAGGCTTCTCTTCTAACCTCGGGAGACTGTCTTGACATCCCGTGGCTTATTGAGAGGTTTCATCCTACTGGTGACCTTAGCGATATCGACTGTCAGCTGCGTCGTCGTTACACACTTTGCTTCTGCCTCCTCGCCCAGTATCTCCTTGTCTCTTCTGACGGGCTGGTTAGTGGTGCCATGGTTGACATTGCTGGCCAAATGTGGACGAGAAAAGACTTTGTGCCCCTGGTTCTGGCCAAAACAATGCTGGGCTTGGACACTGTTCATCATGGCGAGACCATCACCTTTGCTGGCAGTCCTTTACTTCTCTAGGTGAGCTTAACATCTTCCTTTGTATCAAGTTTTTTGTCATACTGTAAAGCTTTTCTTTTACTGTTCTATCCCTTGTTACAGATCTGGCTGATGGAAAAGGTAAACCTTGTGCAAAAACCTTTCACTGACAGGCACAACGCCGCTGCTTTTCTTTACCGCCCGCGTTATCAAATATGTGACACTGAGGCATCTTGGCGACAATATCTTTCTTCTCTGACTGGTTCAGACATTACCTGACAGTGCCCTTGGAGGCGGATTCCTGCCATGACTCTGACCACTATGGATCATCCTTGTGTGCTGCTTGTTGGTCCGTGTCGGACTACTTTTTACTACCCTCATAGGATTATGCGGCAGTTCGGGTGAAGTCAGATCACATTTCTCGATATTCGAGACCGTTTATTTTTCTCGGCACTGCGGGCTACTTTCCTAGCACAGTATCGGGATGCCTGGCCATCTCGCTCATTGATGGAGATGCACGAGTTGTAGTGTCCCGATCTTTCAGCTGAATACAAGACATGGTTGACACAAGATAGGGAAAAGAAAGATAGAGAAGAGGGAAAACAAGCAACGAAGAGGAGAAGAGTTTGAGGATCTCTGCTTTATTTTGAAAAATTTCACAGCTTTCTGTTTGTAGAGTTTGGAACTTGTGTGCCCTCCTTTTTTTATTCAAAGCTTTGTAATTCTGATCGAAGTACTGACAAATTCCCACTTTATGTTTAAGATGGTCTAAATTTATCTAAAATTTTAATAACTTTATTATTAAAATTCAGGGATTAATTTGCATTGCCTTTATTCAGATTCAATATGGTCAAAGACAAAGAAAGTAGCTGGACTCCTTTAAAAGAAGCTGCCTACGTATCCCAAAAAGATGGAATCAGGTCATAACATAGTTCGAATTTAGTTTTCGCTCGGGTATTAACACTCTCCTTTTGTAGTCCCCTTACTTTTACCAAGGTCGCCCTATCGGATTTTTGGCCTTGTGAGCTGCTATAACTTTTGTCTGAGTCGCCTTTTCAATTTTCAACTCAGCGAGCTTTTATTTTATCTTTATTTCTACTCAGAGATAATACTTTTTAAGCTAGTCGAGGTTTACTTGGGTGGAGAATACATTGTCGTCCAGATCCATGATAATGACTGCACCACCAGTCATGATGGCTTTGATAAAAAACGGTCCAGACCAGTTTGGCTTGAACTTGCCTCTTGGGTCGAAGATGGGAGCTCTGATTTCTTTGAGAACCAAATCTCCTTCTCTGAGGTCTCGAGTCTTGACCTTTTTATTGAATGCTCGAGCTATCATCATTTGGCAACCTTGTATATGAAATAGGGCTTGCAGTCTTCTTTCATCAAACAAAAGCAACTCTTCCATTTGGTTCCTCTTCCACTCTGCTTATGAAATACTGGCTTCAGCCATTACCCTTAGCGAAGGGACTTCCACCTAAGTGGGAATGACGGCTTCCATCCCATACACTAAAGAGTATGGCGTAGTTTCGATTGAAATTTTGATCGACGTTCGGTACCCCCATAATGCAAATGGTAGATGCTCCGGTTAATCTTTGTGCGAGTTGATTGTCTTTTGCATAATTTTCCTGATGTTCTTGTTTGCTGCCTCGACTGCTCCGTTGGTTTGCGACCGATATGGCGAGGACTTATGGGCCACTATCTGGTATTCCTTGAAAAGGTCCAAGACTTCCCATTGGAAATGTGAGCCATTATCCGAGATGACCTCATGGGGAACTCCGTACCAACAGATGATATTTTTCTTGATGAATTTGACAACATGGGAGGCTTTCAACACCGAGTAGGAAGCAACTTCTACCCATTTGGTGAAATAGTCAATGGCCACTAAGATAAACTCGTGTCCATTAGATGCCTTCGGTGTTATTTTGCCAATCACATCGATGCCCCATACTAAAAATGGCCATGGTGACGTCAGGTTGTATAGCCGAGATGGGGGAACGTGCATGAGGTTTGCATGAATCTGACATTTATGACAACTCCGCACAAACTGTACACAATTCGTCTCCATTGCCATCCAAAAGTATCCTTGTCGTAGGATATTCTTGGCTAACATATTCCCACACATGTGTGGCCCTCAGACTCCTGCATGTATTTCTTTCATCAGCTCTTGGCCCTCTTCAGTGTTTACACACAGCTTGTTGATCCCAGAATGCCCTCATTTGTACAGTCTACCACTACAAATGACAAACTGCGCAGATAGTCGTCGTATTGCCCTTTTGTCTGTTTTGCTGGCGAACTTGGGATATTCTCCTTTCTCTATGAAGTTCTGAATGTCAGAGTACCATGGAAGGCCGTCAGTGCTTTCTTCAATAGCAGCAGCTGTCATTTCGTGTGCCGACTTTCTCTTCTACTATACTATCAGAGGTCTCATTCCCACTCCGGGTGGTATATCAATCATGGATGCTAGGGTGGCCAATGCATCGGCGAACTTGTTATGCAGTCTCGGTACATGGGTAAAGACTACTGATTCAAAGCACGGTATCAGCTTCTCCAGCTCTTGATGGTAGAGAATTAAGGTTAAATTCCTAACCTTTCATTCTCCTATTGCTTGCGAAACTACCAGTGCTGAGTCTCTGATGACTTCCAATTTCTTTGCCCCTAGTTCTAAGGCTACCTCCAATCATGCTAAACATGCTTCATATTCAGCCTGATTGTTGGTGACTTCAAAATTGAGTTTTAGGGACAACGGAACATGTGACTCATCGGGGGTGACAAGAAGGACTCCTATTCCATAGCCATACTGATTAGACGTGCCATCAAAAAATAGAGTCCATTTATTATCCCCAACTTTCATTAGCTGTTCGTCAAAAAATTGGAATTTCGTGTCTTCATCCCCTTTAACTAGTTGGTCGGCCAGAAATTCTGCCATTGCTCTGCCCTTGGCTGACTTTCGGGTGACATATTGGAGATCAAACTCGGATAATAGCAGCAACCATCGAGTCAGCCTTCCTATTAGTGTCAATTTTTTGAACAGATATTTCAACGGGTCCATCCGAGAAATAAATGTTTACTGTGAAAGATAACATGTAGTGCCTTAGTTTTCGGAAAGCCCAAATCAAGGCCCAACACGTCTTCTCCAATGGTGTGTATCGTATTTCTGATCCGGTCATCTTTTTTCTTAAGTAGTAGACGGCTTTTTCTACTCTAGTTTTTCCTTTTTGTGCAAACATGCATCCCATAGCTGAATCAGTCATTGACAAATAGAGGATTAGCGGCTTATCAGGTTTAGGAGGAGCTAGAACAGGGGGATTTTGTAGGTACTGTCGTACGGCATCAAATGTGTCTTGGTATTTCTGATCCTATTCAAATTCAACTCCTTTCTTCAATAGACGGAAAAGCAGCTCGCAGGAAGTAGTCAGTTTTGCGAAGAAGCGGCTGATGAACTGAATCTTTTCTAGAAAATTCCAAACTTCTCGCTCGGCCCTTGGAGGAGCCATTTCTAAAATTGTTTTAATCTTTGAAGGATCGACTTCAATGCCTCTTTGAGTGATCATGAATCCAAGCATCTTTCCGGCAGAGACTCCGAAGGCACACTTTTGCAGGTTGAGCCGCATCCTGTACTTTCGAATTCTTTCAAAAAACTTTTGTAGTGCTACGTTGTGGCCACCCCGATCCTTAGACTTGTCTATCATATCATCCACGTACACTTCGACCTCCTTGTGTATTATGTCATGTAGTAAAGTAGTGGCGGCCCTTTGATAGGTTATTCCTCCATTCTTTAGACCGAATGGCATCACACGATAACAATAGGTGCCTCAAGGCGTGGTGAATGTCGTCTTCTCTCTGTATTCGGGATCCATCAAAATCTGATTGTACCTAGAAAAGCCATTCATGAATGATAACAAGGCATGCCCCGCAGTACTGTCGACTAAGACATCAATGTGTGACAGTAGAAAATCGTCTTTCGGACTTGCCTTGTTGAGATCTCGAAAGTCCACATAGACTCGAATATGACCGTTCTTCTTTAAAATTGGCACTATATTGGCCACCCATTTTGGATATTCGGTTACCATTAGGAATCCAGCGTTGATCTGTTTGACAATCTCTTATTTGATCTTCAGAGCCCATTCTGGCCGAAATCGTCTTAGTTTTTGTTTGACCGGTTTAGCATCAGGGTATAGGGGGATGTGGTGCTGAAAAATGTCAGGATCAATTCCAGGAATATCTTCGTAAGATCATGCAAATACATCTTTAAATTTTTTTAATAAAGTTATTAATTGTTCTTGTTCAGTTAAGGATAAAGAAGAACCAATTTGAACATTTTGCAGATTATTTTTATTACCCAAATTTATTGACAAAGTTTCTTCAATTATGGGTTGGGTACGCATTTTTTTTCTTTTTTTATTAAAAATTTTATTTCTTCGGGAATATTCCCGTCGATTTAAAAATCGTCAGAAAGTGTATGAAATAAATCAAACAAAGCAGAGTAACCAGAAATTTTGTTTATTTCATTAAAAACAATGGGGATTACAAACTCGATAGCCAAAAAAGAAAGGAAAGCACAAACAGATGCGCCCTCGATTACAGACTCAGACTCGATCCCAGACTTGGGACAGACAAAGTGCACATCATCAGACTCGACGGTCCAGTTCTTTACTTCCCTTGTGGCAGCGCCAACAATGAACCGGGTACAGTCGGCCGATGCGCTGAAACCATCATGTAACAATCCGACTCAGTTATGTGTAGCTGAGTCATCTTCTTATGGAACAGCATTTCCAAGTCGGTACCATCGAGTTTGTCAGCCCAATCCTCTTTCTGAACCTTCTTTCCTTTCTTCTCTCCTTCTATTATTTTTTCTTCCTCTGTGTCGGACAACTGGCGGCTGAAAAAGATCTCAAACTCAGACAGTTTTTGATTGGTTTTTTCGTCAATCCACGATTCTAGAAAGCCACAATACGGGAAATCTCCCATTCTTTGACGAAATATCTATTGAGTGTTCTAGAATAATTGACCTTTCGTTTCCTTCTAGGACCTTCTAGATTTTCTTCCGTCGGCTCGTACCCAAGGCCAAAACGGTGCGAAGTTGGCAATACCTGAAGGGGTTCCAGGATTCCCTGCAGTTTACGTCCCAATCCCAAACTGAGGAAGAAGGACATTTTTCTCATCATGGTTACAACCTTCGGGTTGACATACCTTTCTTCCTCATTCATCAGCGTATGAACAGCCAGTACTTCATCAAACCAAAAATTATTGAGCAACACATCGCCTTCGCTATGTTGGACTTCTAGCGGAGTTGTGCCCTCTCCTCCTTTCGGAGGGTGAATACTGTCCTCTCCGTGAATGGTCAAAACTGCCCCATCCTTTATTAATTTCAGTTTCTGGTGAAGGGTAGACGGCACTGCCTGAACATTCGGGTCATGTAGCCACGGCCTGCTCAGCAGCAGATTGAAGGAAGCTGGGACGTCTAGTACGTGAAACTCTACTGACGTTTCCAAAGGTCCCACTAAAATGGCGAATGACACCAATCCCAGTACATCCCTTTTGGTGTTGTCATAGGCCCGCACCCCTTGATTGCAGGGAGTAAATTGGTCGGACTTCATTCCAAAGCAGATGGTTGTTCTCAATGGGCAAACATTCAAGGCAGATCCATTATCGATGAGGGTTACTAGGACCCATTTTTCCAGGCACTTGACAGTGATGTGGAGTGGCTTGTTGTGACTTTTTTCTTCAGTGGGCAAATCCTTATCAGAAAAGAAAATGACTTTTGGTTCGACAATTTTCAGAATAAGTCCAATAAGCTGCTCGGGGTTTGCATCTATCGGGACACTGGCCTTATTCAACACTTTCAAAATAGCTTGTCTATGCTTGTGTGAAGCCATCAACAAGCCCCAGATACTGATGTTTGCCTGTGTCTTTTTCAATTGTCTTAATACGGTATCATCCTCCTGTTCTTGCTATGTTTCTTTCTCTTTTTCACTCGGTTGTCCCCTTTCTAGCTGAGCTGGCTTAAAATGTCTTCCACTTCGGGTAAGGTGATCCACGCCATCTTCAGGGTCCCATAAGCCGAACATGACATTCTCAGTCTGTCTCACTTCGTGTAAGTGCGAAGGGCTTTCAAATGCCCACAAATCATTTAAGTTACTAATGGCTTCCCTTTCCCTTCTTTCCTCGTCGTCTTTGATAGCCCATGTGTTGTCAATTTTCTCCCAGATGTCTTCCTCAATAAAATCTATCTGCTGCTCTTGAGTGGCCCAAAAGTCGACCCACTCGGCCCCATCAGATTTCAACACAATCCTTACCTGCCAATAGGATTACATGTCATCAACGTGTACTTCTTTCTCAAAAAGTTGGGGGATGGTGATTCCATCGAGTACATGGCTAAACCCATAAGGCCTAGTGGGATAGTCCAACGGCTAATCATCCACCTCGTCGTGTTCCTCTTCCTCATGTTGGTAAACTTGGATCATGGGTCGATACAATTCCCAAGCGTTATCGTTCTATTCTTCCATTTTGTCTCGGCTACCTCTAATCATCATGAATGAACAACTAATCGAATCCTTGATAGGTGGAACAGACGGGCGCGGTAGGTGTGCTGAACAAATAAACTGACTCGGGTCTTCTGACTATCCCAAAGTCACACAATTGACCCCAACCTGCCTAGCATGATTTGGCAATGGGTTAGTACTAACGTTTAGCTTTGGGGTTGCTGATGGAGGAGAAATCACTTTGTTTTCAATGAGGTTTTAGATCTCATGTTGGAGTCTTAAACACTTGTCAGTTAAGTGCCCGTGGCCTTGGTGGAAGGCACAGTATTGGGAGGCATTGTACCTAGGAGGAAGTGAATCAGGAACAGGCATGGGGTCCAATGGCTTGATGAGCCCCTTTTCGACGAGTCGATTCAGGGTGGTGGATAAAGAAATATTGAAGGGAGTGAAGACCCTACTCGGCTTTTGTTGCTGTTGTCTATTGTTTGACTGCTGAAGGTTATTTGTTGGATGGGTAGAAGGATTCAGAAGATTCACCTCGCCCGAGCGAGTAACTGATTGATTTTGGTGGGTTGTAGGAAAGGTCATTCTTGGTGGTTTCTGGCTTGGTTTGGCCTTTTCAATATCCCCAGACTAGATAGCATCCTCTATCTGGACCCTAGCGTCAAATAATTGCTCGAATGTGGAGAGTGGATGCATGATCAAGTAACGCTTTAACGGAGACTGCCGATTTTTCACCACCATCCTTACTTGCTTATTTTCTGAAGGTCGGTTTGTCATCTTAGTGGCCTTACCCCTCCATCGGGTCAGGAAGTCCACAAAATATTTCCTGTTCTCCAGTCGGGTTGTTTCGAGCTCTCAGGTAGTTACATCCAGTTGGACGTTATAACTATACTGGCTGATAAAAATCGTTGCGATGTTCTCCCAGGTTCTGATTTTGGCTACATCAATAGAGAGAAACCATTTTTGGGCTGCCCTAGAAAGAGATCGGTGAAAGAGCTGGGCCTTCAACTGGTCATCAATCCCCTTTGGTGACAAAGTACCGACGTACATTCGGAGATAAATTCTGGAATCTCCGATTCTGTCAAATTTTTTTATGTCTGGCATTTTGAATTTTTTCGACAACTTCGCATTTGGGAACAGGCAGAGTCCCCTACATTGAGCATGTATTCCTCAACTCCCATAGCTTTTCTGAGGACTTTTTTCATCCTGTCGATCTTCTCAATCAGTACAGATTCTTTAGACTGCGCAGTCTTTTCCTCCTCAACTATTACCTGACGAGCGTTCCGTGGTGGCGGCGGGACAACTTGTGGTCCATCGGGGACTTGGTTGTCATCCCAAAAGTCTTCTCCATTCTTGTTTGTCTCATCTGGTTATCCGTTCGCGATAGGAATACAGGCCTGAATTGCCCGAATATGTGCCTGACATTGCACTTGAGCCTGGGTTTGTTGCTTTATGGCTCTCTGTATATCAGTAATCGCCCTCAATAGGGCTGCTAGATTCATCTCTTTTTTCGCCATTTCACCTGACTCAGTCGGCCGTTCAGATATCCTACAAAGTTTTCCTGTCACTGATCTTTTCCAAACACGTATTGAATGTACTTTTCTGGGCCCAATGGTAATCCCGCGGAGAAACCTAGATCCCACAAGCAGAATGACCAGTTTCAAACATTTTTCGAAAGAGTTAAGACAACAGGCAGCAAATCTCCTAGATACTCCAAAATAGCTTGAAACTGGAATAATTCCCATGTCGGGCTCATACCAGCAGCCTAACAACTAAACATCTGAAAATCCCGAATGAGAACAAAAGGGGATAGGTCAACCGAACTCGAAAGATTTTTGTCTAAGCGGACAGCGTTCCGACAAGGAGACTATTCTAATCCTCAAGGGACTGGTTCGACCTATGATTCTTAAAGAAAAACTGGCAGCATACCGGTAGAAAAACAAGACCTTCTCACATAGGTCAAAAGAGAAGAATTTGAAGAAAGCAAGCCTAGACAAAATGGGGTATAGATTTAGCAAGTCGAAAGGAGAGAAATACAAAAATTAGAATGAATTTAACCCGATCACTCCAAAAGAGAGAAAATAGAGTTAGAAGGATCGGGGATCTAAACAAGGTACCTAGATTACCAAAAAATCCTCAAGTCTGTAGAATGAGCTCCAATTGTCCAATCCTCGGGTGGTAATCCAAGCAATATAGGCTTTAATGTAGGTATTGGAGATTCAGGACTCGGTACAGCGGCAGGGTTTCGGCTTTGGGACTTGAAATTGCTTGGTATATTGATAGAGTCTCTCTCACTCAAAATTCGTACTGAAAACGTACGCTAGGGTACAGTATTTATAGAATTCTTCAATCAATAAAATGTTGCCACGTTTTTAGACACGTTAGGCCATTTGGAGTTGGCGGCCGCCACAATACGAGTTGGCGATCGCCATGTTTAAGTTGGCGGTTGTTATGTAGGAAAAGGTTTCACAAGGTTCTATTGACGGTCGCCACAATGGAGTTGGCGGGCGCCATGTTTGGGAATTGCTTGCACAACAAGTTACTGGTTTTTGAAGGTTTTTGATGGTTAAGGTTCAAATTTCGAGCTTAGATCACTTTCTGGGGATCGAACTGAAGCACTTGTTTTACCTGTCATCACCAAATTCACTTAAGATTGGGTGGGGTCAAATTGGGGTGTCTACAGCTATTACAAAAGCTGAAGAGAAGCACATTCCCGAGCAGAGACAACAAAGATCTAGTTTTAGCAAAACGAACTCATTCAACTCATCGAAAACTCTAAAGAACACATTTTTTTTCTCATGATTTGTTAACATTCCATCTAAACCTTCACCCTCTCCCAATCCTCAACCTGTTCCTTACTCACAGATAACAACTCTCATCTCGGAAGACATTAGGTGTCACATCACCGTTAAGGATAAAATTCTACACAATCGAGGTTACCATCCTTGCATCATAGCCATTAAGATTAATAAGGTCACATGAACTCATTGAGTCACTTGGGCCCAAACACGCCATACAGACAAAACATTCCACAGGTACAAACTTATCTACACAAATCGAACCACATCACACATTACATTATCATGCATATACGTAGCCCCACGTTTAGTAATCAAACCACTAACCCTCGATCAATCATCCAACCTCTAATCAACCGCAACTAATCCCATCCGGAATTAACCCACACTTAACACATACGTTTGTCCCTCGTATTCACAACACTATACACTTAGTCAGTTATTGAACTCTAGACGATCATCAATCATACCGCTCGTCAATACTTTCATATATACTCACATCTTTCCTTTACATCCGTACCACACGTATAATAATTCTCTATTAGGTTGTAACAACATTTGATTCTCTGATGCCTCACCAACGTCACTCAACCCCTTTATAATTTTCCCACCAAGTAACCAATCAGGACCCACCTCTAGTACTTAAATGCTTTATCTTATACACAATTCGTCAAGGCACTCTGTCCAACCAAAACTGAGCACGAAAGAACCACACAACTCGATTCGTATACCATTATCTTGCTCTTGCACTGTTCGTACTCACACACTTACTCCTTTAATGCACAAACACTAATCTACCACGCGACATCACCGAAGCTAACGGGATCACAGCCTCTCTCACTTCTCATAAAAGAATCTAAACATCCCTAAGAGATAACTCTCTCTATACAAACCAAACTTTCATGCTCTAACCCGGATAAATGGGTTGACTCACGAATGGGAAACCGACCACCAATTCTGAGAAAACTGAACAGCTCCAAACATCAACAAAATGCAAACTAAAACTGATAACATACTACTAAGGCTACACAAGGTGAACAACATGGTTACAGAAACTTCAGCAAGAATCTCATTCTGACAAGAGCTAAGGATGTCAATATTCCCATACAAATCAGAATATATATATCAAACAACTTTAAACTAACCTCTACAGACGTAGGTTCTACATCTCAACGCTAACTCTTCTGTTAAAGAAAGGACAGGCGTTCCAAGTTTACCAACTCAATATCTCAGGGGACACAACCCGAATACTCATCCTCACAGGGTAAAACAAACGAGGCTTCACCAGGAAACTACGAGGAATCAGTCCTACAATTATCTGACCACGATGGTATGAGTTCAAAAGGCACAACCTAAAGAACCACGATAAAGGTACAAGATCTTTGGAGATTTTAATCTTTCAAAAAATTGCCTAATCATGAATTGATCAAAAAGTCCCATCATTCCCATCCAACAAGGATAAAATAACTCATGCATGATAACCGTCTACAAGGTAGCTCTCTCCGCTTAGAGAAATTAAAGGTCAACCAGAAGCACTCACTCAACACCATCACCTTTTAGGTACCCATTAAGTACTCGTTTCACGAGAACACTATCCGTCTGTTCTTAAAATGACATCGACTACTACCATACCAATGTTTTCGATCCCAATCACAATAGATATACCACTCGTCACACTAAGTTCTCAAGTTTAGATGTCATTTAGACACCTCGAATATCGTTAACTCTCCTATACCCCAACGACGCGTCTCGCACATCTACAAGTCCATCACCGGTTATATACAAGGTATAACACTATACATTTCACTCTTAAGGGAAAACAACAGAACCACCCCTACACCACATATTCAAACATAAACAACCTTTATTCCTTCAAGAGGCATCACACTCATGATATACCATCTAAGCAACTCAATCGACCAAACTACCAACACCCATGAAGGGTTTCTTAAGTTTCTTGCACTTAGCACTTGTGAGGGGGACACTAAAGTGATTACGTTGTCTCGTAAAAGATCTAATACTACTCACACCTCAACTTTATCTAGGCACACACCCCTGTACACACCAAACACAGTCCCTGAACACTATCTCCTAACCATGAGAACAGTAACCAAAATCACAAGCCTCTACTCCTGTGAAGTTCCAGAGGATCTATACTCTTCACACATTAGAATCGTAACCAGAACTAGCACACAGTCCAACATATTTGCGACTTCATGATTAACCCACCGAACCCATCTCTGAGCTTACGCACTAGTAACTCAACTCTTGAACCTCGATAAGAGACATGGCTTAGAGTCACAAAATCACAAGCCTCTACTCCTGTGAAGTTCGTAAGGATATATACTCTTCACACATTAGAATCGTAACCAGAACTAGCACACCGTCCAACATATTTGCGACTTCATGATTAACCCACGAACCCATCTTTGAGCTTACGCACTAGTAACTCAACTCTTTAACCTCGATAAGGGACATGGCTTAGCGTCACACTAGGGTAAGGGCACAAGGATTATTAAATAGGCTTTCAATTTTCAAAGCCATACAGCATCTCTATGACTATCAATAACACCCCACTGGGCAAGAGATACCCCTAAAAGAATTTATGTTTAGAGATTTTGAAAAAAAAAATGTTAGGCCAACGATTATTACGCTCCCATCCACTATATTGCTGTCCATACTCTATTTCTGAGTACACAACTCATGACATAGTATGGCTCATGATGTACATAATCCTCAACACGCCTAAAAACACGTCACATATTCAAATCATAACAAATAACCTTTGAGGGTTCCAAACACCCTACTACACCTAATCACAAGGTTACTAGTAACACAAATCACCTCCAGGTAGCTTTACTCCACAAGAAGAGTTTTCTACAACGACCGACCATCCATACCTCAACAGCATTGTGACAAACTATGATGACATAAAGACACAACGGGCAACTAACTATGGTCACCACCAACTCATGTAGCTACTACAACTTATAAGCAAGTTTCACCATGCACAAAAAGATTAACACTCATCTCACAGGCGTACCTCCGCCGCATTCACCAAAAATCGGATCGCACTTTCATAACTCATACCATGACCTCGACCACAACTCGCCCTAGTCTCATAGGCAAAAATTCTATATGAAGGGCATCATAAAACTCGTCAAGGTAAGATTCGACTTAACATCCCAAAGCTATATAAACATACTAATCATTGTCAAGCAATATCACATCAACACGTATCCACATACCGAGGAGAACCATTATGAATGACACACCAATTCGGATGACTCATTTTGATTTCTTGTTAGAATGGACATCGGCCAAATGCCTTTCTAACTCGAACCCCCAACCGGCTGATCGGACGCTTAAAGGCAAGACATGTCATCCCAAAGATCCAATCTCCATACTCAAGCACCACATTGCATGCAAACATCAAGTCAATCCGTAGATATTTCATGCAATCACACAAATATATGAATGTCGTACGTTAATGCAAACTCTCACATAATGGATCTATCATTCCCACGGTTCCTAGGTATTCGAACATGTAGCTTTGATACTAATTTATAACACTCCGATTTCGTAACAATAAAATCCCGTGATATATAAAGGGTAAAGAACCTAATATCAAAATTTTACCATAAAGGCCCAATCAAAAGATTAACTGAAACTATACTTTGTTGAAAAACTCAACTAAAACATATTGTTTTCCATCAAAGTCGAAGTAAAATAGAGCCTTTTAAACTGTAAAACAAACCCCCAAAACATAATTATTTTCGTCGTAAAAGATGCCCAAGAGATAACCATCAAACTTTTTTTAAAAAAACAAATTTTCAAAGGTGTGCCACGTAGCGAGTCTGCTCGAGTGGTGAGGTACTCGAGAGCAAACTGCTCTAAAATCCTGAAATTTTTTTTAAGCGTTGAAAAAATTCTAAAATCTCTCATCCCTTAAACATAGTTGTCGTAAATCAAAACTTGAAGTTAAAACATACAATTAAATTTGGAATCACATCCAACATCTCAAAAACTTGAAAACTAACATTTTAAACCATAGAATTTCATAAAAGAAACCAAGGCATAAGCCTGAAGAAATAACTAGATGATCTCACATGCATATAGGTCATGAGCACATGGCCTTAAGGCCTTACAAAATGGGTTCCACCAACCTCAACTTGCACTTACAATGTATGATAAGATTGAATTACAACAATACAATTTCAAAAAGGGGGTTTTCTAAAAAACAAGTAATTTCATCAAACTGACCCAACTAGGTTCCCAATTATGGTCCACTGCACTCGGCGACTTGTTCCACTTGATTACCTGAAATATTTTATACAACTTGAGCAAAGGCTCGTAAGAAATAGACTAAAGAAGAACAAATGTATGATATGCGAGGATGATCATCTGAATGCACAACAAGTCTTTAGTTAAAAACCAAACCCACAGTTCTACCAAAATTTTCATTCACCTAACTAATTTTTATCGTGCAAAACAAACTCCGTTTTAGCTCAATCATCACAAGCTCTCGACTTTACTATGCACACACACACACACACACGCACATATCTTTCGACGCTTTCCAAATTCACTTAACCCGAGGTATTTCCCATTTCTCGTTAACTCCTATCATCACAACCATCGTATACCCCTTCGGGATCACCGTCTGAAGGATAGAGAATTTATTATAAACCATTTTGGAATCACAATCCAAAGGGTATGCAGTCATTATAAATCACTTCGGACTCACCATCTGAATGGAAGACATACATTTTAAACTACTTCGGGATCACCATCTGAAGGGACCACATTCATTATAAGCCACTCCGAGATCACCATCCGAAGGGAGAACATTCATTGTAAACCACTCTGAGATCACCATCCGAAGGGAGAACATTCATTATAAACCACTTCGGGATCATCATCTGAAGGGTAGAGCTTCATTCATCACCAATTCCTCAAATTCCACACGCGAGTCGAACCCAAATATAGTTCCTCTCGCCAAACCAACACAATTAGGTTTTAAGACAATGCTAAATTCTAACATTCTCACATTTAGTATATTCGAGTTGAAAATAATCCAAAATCCCCAACCCATTATTTCATTGTTTTCTCGTTTCATTAAAATTCATAGAATTTTTACATAATTAGATTACCATGACCTCCAATTTGTCAAAAATCACCTCAATTTCATCATTTGAATTCATTAAACCCCAAAGCCCCAAATTTGTTCAAGGTTTAACCCCATTATAACCCTGACTCCATATTTTCAAATCAAAGCATCTTCAACAATGTTAACTCGATAAATTTATCTTAAATCACCCACAAACCCAAGATTTAGCACGCTTTAACATCAAACCCTAACTTAGGGTTCCAAAAATATAAATTCTTATGATTTTATGCAAATCCAGCAACCATATAACTCATGTACATGTATTGATCAACGATAGTCATAAATTCTACATTTTTTAAGCTCATGCAACTAAAAACCAATCCGAGCAAGCACCAATCGACCAAAATTTCAACCGGTGGACAAAGACAAAACTTCTAATGCCAAGCTCAAGCTTCCAATAGGTGCTCAATCAAGAGAGGAGTAAGGATTCCACTCTAGGAGAGTAAGGAGGACTCCAAGAAATCACCAGACCCAACCCTAGGTTTCAATTCTTACTCTAGAGAGAGAGGGATGAAAATAATGAAAATAAAATGTCTTAACCCGCAACTTAAAATTTGCTCGCCGATAGTCTACTCGAACAGACTCCCCACCGTTCGAGCAGTCAGCGCTGGGTGGGAATCCGAACAAAAGATGGAACGGTGAATCAAATTAAAAGCCAAATACCCCAAACTCACCCTAACAACCCATGACAATCGTTTTCACGCACTATCAAGTATACTATTTTTGTTAACATCTATTACAGTGATCAAATTTCAATTATTTCTCGAAATAAAACGCTTTTCCACTTTCCACCAAAAGTCTCCAAACAAGTTTTAGATTAATTCTCAAAGTAAAAAAGAACCGGATCTCTACACTCCCGCTAAGGCCCTGATTGGGAACTTAGTTTATTTAGCTTTTTTATTAAAAATGTAAAAAAGTCAACATTGCCCGTTTGACAAAAAGCAAAAAATCTAAAATGTTAAAAGTCAAATCAAAATACAAACTTTCATAATATTCAAATCAAACTCTCACCACTTTTAAAATACAATAATATATTTTATTCATAACTTATTTACTATTACTACTACCAACTATATGTAATTGTAAGTACCAAATATATAAAAGGTAAAATTGTCAACTTTAAACAAAAAATAAAAAGTTAACTTTTTACTCAAATAACTAACTTAAAAAAAATTAGTTTAAAAACTAAATTACCAAACAATTTACTTTGAACTTAATTTAATTTTTTTGACTAAAAACACACAAAAAAATAAAAAATATAACTTTTAAACTAATTACCAATCGGGGCCTAAGTCTCCCCTTCTCTCTCTCTCACTCAAAATCTTCTCTTCTCTCTCCTCTCTCCTCCTGTATTTCAACCGCTTTCTTTCCTATTGCACTACCACCGCTTCCTTTCCTATTGCACTACCATGCTCTTCCCTACTTTGCAGCCCGTTTTAATACAAAAAGATAATATATTAAAAATTAAAATATTATTTTATTATTAGTTATTATTGTAATTTATTAATTTTTTTAAAGAAGTTATTTATTTATTTATTATTATTTATTATTACTTTAATAAATTATTAATATCTATTCATTCTCTTTTTTTAAAATTTTTTTTAAAAACAAAGACTTTTGATGGGCTATATAGGGCTTGACTAGTAATTACTTGGATTAATTATACTTACCACTCTTGAGATTTAATCTTATTATAGGGATCTCTTCTGTGGTCTCTAAAATTACACTAATTTCTCATAAAATTTAATTTTAATATCAATTGCACCATAACTGTTAAAAATTTCGTTGAAATTTAACGAAAATCGCCCATCCCACCCCAAAATCACTCTTCAAACCATTTTTTCTCCCCAAAATTGCCCTTTCTAAAATCACCATTTCGTTGAAATTTGGGGTGAGAATGGTGATTTTGGGAAAAAAATGTGATTTGAATGATGATTTTAGGGTATGAATAATGATTTTTGGGTGAAAATTGTAATTTTGGGGTGGAAATTGTGATTTTAAGGTGAGATGGGCAGTTTTCGTTAAATTTTAACGAATATTTTAACAGCTGTGGTGCAATTGACGTTAAAATTAAATCTCATGAAAAGTTAGTGTAATTTCAGAGATCACAAGAGAGATCCCTGTAATAAGCTTAAATCCATTAGAGGCAAGTGTAATTATTCCTAATTACTTTAAAATTTTAATTTTTTTTGTATTTTTAGCTAAAAAAATAAAGTAATTTGAATTTAAAGTATGTTGTTCGGTAAGTTAGCTTTTTACTTTTATTTTTCTTTTTTTTTGTCTTTTTAGTCAAAAAAAATTTAAATTAAGTTTAAAATATGTTGTTTTGTAAGTTAGTTTTTAAGTTAATTTTTATGAAATTGGTTGATTGGGTCAAAAATTAATTTTTTTATTTTTTGATTAAATTAGGCAATATTATTCTTTTATATAATTAATTGTAACAATTATATATAGTTGTCATTGGTTGTAACTAAATTATCAAATAAGAATATTATTATCTTTTAAAATGAGTTATGAATTTGAATAGAATATTTTAATAATTAGTGCTTTAATTTAAATTTTTTGATTTTATTAGCCTTTTGTTTTACCAAACGGGCTATATATATGTAAGGTTTTTTGCATTATCTAAAAATATAAAAAAGATAATATAAAAAAGCCAAGGTTACCAATAAGTTTCGGACATCAACTTAAGATTCCGTTCTGTCAAGGCTATTAAAAAAGTTGGTTTTTTTGAAGTCAGCTTTTAAGATATATATACCGTTTAGTTTTTCTAAAAAAACCAACTAACTTATTTATTTATTCTTTTAAGAAAAAAAATTTATACAAATATCAAATATATTAACTTTTTTTTGAATAAAATAATAATAATACCTTCAATTAAAAGTCATTTCTATTCTCAATAATAAAAAGGTATATCAATATCTTAAACACTATATTTTAAAAACAAAAAGTAAAGATATAGCAGACATTTTAATTAAAAAAAATTATCTTATACACAAATATTTTCTCTTCTCTTTTTTTTAAAAAACACAAAATTAAACCTTTTAAAAATTAAGTTTTTTTAAACTCCCAAACAGGGCTCAAAGTGATGGTGGGGGTCATTGTTTAACATTCCAATAGGACGGTAGTTGAGTCATTCTTTAAAGTTTAAAGTTCCAAAGTCCTGTTTAAGGTTTTTAACTAGAACAAATTTAGTATTTGGCAAAATTATTGTTAATAATTTTTAATTTTTTATTATTAATTTTAGTTATAGAATATAATTTTTAAAAATTTTAATAATTTTTATTACAAGTTATAATTATTTTATTTTCTATTTTAGCTAAAAATTATAATTTTTATCAAATTTTTATAATTTTTATTATAAATTAAAATTTATAAACTACTAATTTAAGTCAAACACCACCAATTTAGTTTTGCATTTTCCGGTTCCTTAAATTACCAAATCCTGCACAAAAAGTCAGTTGTGACAAAATAGATCAGAATATATACTTGTCTCAGACACTCGGGGAGGTAAAATAAAACGATTTAGGTAATTAAAATCATTAAAGAACACATTTGTTTTTGAGGGCCACATCAAAATCCAGCTAATAAATCTATTTTAATGCAGGCTGGGTTGTCACTTGAAAATAATAATAATAATAAAGATTTGTCTTATTTTATAGTGCTATACATTTAACAAAAAATTCTAAGTGCATAGATTTAGGCATCCTTTGGAAATTTGATTTTAAGTTAAATTTTTTATTTAAAGTCGTTTTAAATCAAATAAGCAAAAAATTTATTTGGTGAA
Source organism: Heliamphora exappendiculata (assembly GCA_034768845.1). Classification (NCBI taxonomy): domain Eukaryota; kingdom Viridiplantae; phylum Streptophyta; class Magnoliopsida; order Ericales; family Sarraceniaceae; genus Heliamphora; species Heliamphora exappendiculata. The sequence goes on along the minus strand of JAOTRH010475461.1, from coordinate 35,307 downwards.
TCCTAAAATAACTTTAAGCTAAAAGGTAATAAACCAAAAAACTTGATTTAAAGTGATTTTAAGCTAAAAACCAAACAAAAATTGACTTAAAATTGTTATAATTTTCTAAATTTATTTTTAAATAATTTTATATTTAATATTGATTGTGTTTAACAAATTTTGAGGAATGAACTTTAAAAATAATTTTTTTATAAAAAAGATGTGTATTATAAAAGTTATGATATTTTTAAAAGATATATAAAAATTTTATGTAGAAAAGTAAAAAAATTAAAAAACTAAAAGTTTTTGAATTGCTAAATGAGAATTTTTGAATTTTTGGGTTTTAAAAAAAAGAAAAAAAACTGGTTTAAAACAGATTGTGAAATAGCTAGGGGTGTAAAAACGGCCCGAGGCCCGCGGGTAGCCTGGTGCCTGCCTGGGGCCCGTTATTGTGCTGGTCCATCTCGGTCCGACCAAGACCCGAGTCTAATTCGGCTCGTACTGTGTATTTTTCGGGCCTGAGCCACACCCTCGTACCCGTGGGTTAGCCCGGCTCGACCTGAGGCTCACCCGCCCAAAAGCTTGCCACAGGTCCAGCCCTAGGCCCACTGTTAGGAAGGGGAGCCTTAGGTGTGGGTTAGGGTTAAAAAAGAAAAAGAGTAAACAAAAAAAAGAAAAAGAGAAACAGCAAACAGGGCGTCGCTCCACCCTCCTCTCGGCTCTTGTTGTAGACGCTGCCCCTTCACTAACGCCGATGCACCACCGGCGACGCCAACGTCAGCGTCACCTCTTGCCGACGCCGCTCCACCCACCGCCCTTTCCTCTATCTTTCTCGTCTCTTTCTCGTCTCTCTCTGTCCATATATATATATATAATATTTCAAACACAAAAAATAATTAGAAAACAATTTTTTTGTTATTTGTATTTTTTCTAAAAAATAGTAACACTATTTTTTTAATAAAAAATAAAATAAAATAAAAAATATTTTCTAATTATAATAATAAAATGTTTCAAACACAAAAAATAATTAGAAAATAAAGTTTTATTAATTTTTTATTTTTAAACAATTTTTCTGTTAAAGCTAACGAAAATATTGACGGTTGGACTAATTTGATGCAAAAACTAAATCAGATGGGAGGTTAGTGACATTTTAAAAATTACAAGAAAAATAGCTAATATTTTGATAAATTTTAAAAAATATCAATGTAATTTATCCTAAAATTATTAAAATTGTCTCGTTCTGTAAACTCTGCAAATTATTAAGATCGCCTCGTGCTATAAACTCTTGGAATATTACGTAGCTGCTATTATCAAGTATTTTTTATATATAAATAATTATAATATGTATTAATTTGAATTATTTTTTATTTTTATTAAATTATTAAGTATTTTTAAAATATTATATTGACACTAATATTAGGTATTCTTGACAAATTAAAATACTCAAATTTTCACGTTAATTTGCTAAAATCACGTGGTTAAGAAATCCCTCGATAGTCGGAAATCACATGCCTGAGTGTTTGAATAAGAAAAATTTATAGAATGAAAAAAAAGAGAAAAAAAAATCATAAAATAAAGAATTGAAATTAATTATTCGGTTTCCCTTTTGTTTTTTCTTCTCAAATTCTTCTAATAAAGTGAAGAATTTAAAATTATTCTTATTTTTTGTTTTTTTATTGGTTTTTTTTAATTTTTTAAATACTTCTCATTTAGACAAACAAGAAAAATAAAAAAATATTGAAAATTTTAAAAACTCATAAAAGATAAAAAATAATATGTCAAAATAAACTAATTTTCTTATTTTATTTTTATTTTTATTAGACTATTTATTTTTAATAATTTGATTTTTCTTTTTTATTTTTTTCGATAGTTGAGTCATTGGTCAACATTTCTTTAAAGCGGTAGTTGAGTTAATTGTTTTAAGTAGTTCTTTAATTTTACTTAATGAGTTAATTAAAACAAATTTTTAGTTTTGCTTTTGGTTGCTTAAATGGAATTAGATACTTGTATAAGGAGTATAATGCGATATTATTTATTTGGTATTTTTAATAAATAATAAAAATATAATGTATATTAAGTGAATTATTTTTTATTTTTTACTTATTCAACAAAGATCGACCACCATTATTCAATCTAATGTGCTTACATATGAGATCACTCAATAAAGATGGACCACCATTATTCAATCTAGTGTGCTTACATATGAGACCACCACATAAATAATACAATGGAGTTGTTTGGTATTGCTAGAATTATAATAAAAGAATTTATTAATTTTAACTTTAAATAGAAATAATTTTAATATTTAGTAGTGCATAAACTTATAGCTTTTAGTAATCAAACCTAGTCAATGGTAAATAACTTTTTTAAAGTTAAAAGCAAAAAAAAAAAAAACATCCAATAACCTTTGCCAAAAACATATCCAATGCTAGAAAAAAAACATTTTTATAAAAATAATATTTTTAAAATTTACGTGGCACAATCTGTCAAACAATATATATATTAAATATAAAATTATTTAAAAATAAACTTAAAAATTATAATAATTTTTTTAACTTAAATTTTTTTTAACTTAAAGTCACTTTAAACAAAAAAATTTTAAGCTTAAAACTACTTTAAGCTAAACTTTTTACTTATTATTTTTCAGCTTAAAGTTACTCTTATAATTCACTAAATAAATTTTTTATTTATTTAACATAAAATAATATTTTTTTAAAATCCTAATTTAAAATTAAATCATCAAACAAGACCTGACTGTATAACGCAGGTTAGGCAGTCAGTTAAAAATAAAAATAAAAATAAAAATAAAAATTTATCCTAGTTTGTATTTGAATAAAAAAAAAATTTATAAGTTTTTTGATTTTTTAATTTTTTTTTATAAAAAAATAAGTGTAAAAAGATATATAAAAAAATTAACTTAAACCAAACTAGTGAATTTTTTTTAAAATTTTTAAGTAAAAAATTTCTTTAAAAAACTAGGTGCACGTGTTCAACCGTAATTGGTAGGTGCACATATTCACATAAACACACTTCTGTCCTATAAAATTGGTGGAATTTATCCCATTTAAGATGGGTGTTTTATGAGTTTTTTTTTTGTAATTTTAGAAGATTATGTAATATTATTTATATAATATTTTTATTTAATTATATAATAAAAAATATTTTACATGAGTTCATATTTGTTAACTAAATAAAAGACAAAAAATATCTATTTAATATTAATTTTATATTTTTATTTATGTAAAAATACCAAGTACCACATAGTACTTAAAGAAGACCAAATCATTTTTCCAAGGTGGGAGTCATTGGCCATGTTTGGGATAAATGATTGTTTGCTTATACAATTTTGCTTATTTTCGTTTAAACTATTTTCTTATTATTTAATTAAGTAATTATATTTTTTATTTTTTTTATCGAGATAAATTAAAAAAGTAAAAAATTTTAATCAAATTATTTAAAAAATTCAGAAAAAATACCCAAAAATATTCAAAATAAACTAATAAATTAATTTTTATATTGTTTATTTTGGGTGACAGCTGGGGACAAGAAAGCCCAAATTTTGGTGTAATAATATAGTTTTTAATGTCCTTGTTCTTCTCCTTGACTATAAATCAAGGCAATAATAGTCTGCAAATACACATCTATAAGAAGAAATGGCGGACACTGCTGTTGAATTTTTCTTGGAGACATTAAAGCAGTTAATGAGCTCCAAGCTCGATTTGATCATACGCGAGAAAGATCAATTCCAATCTCTTGCGGAGGATCTACAATCCTTGAGAACGTACCTGAAGGATTCGGAGGAGAAACGCTACGAGCATTTGGAAGTTAAAAAACTAGTGACTCAGATCAGAGACGTCGCCTCCGAAGCAGAAAACGTCGTCGAATTGTTCGTGGTCGCAGCTTTCAGGCACAAAGAGAGTCGCACCGCCGCCGGGAAATCTCATCATCCCACCCCGGCCTCCGATCTTTCCCTAAAGCTCGGCAGTCTCAGAAAAGAGATCAAGTCTCTCGTGAGCAAGGTGAAGAAGATCTATGACGAGAAGAAATATGGCTTTGGCGTCCAAAATGTCAAGAAATCTTCCGGCGGAGAAGGTTCGTCAAGATCAGGTGAGAAGCGGCGGCCAGACAATTTCGGAGGCGGAAATTTTAATAATGAGGCATTTTATCTTCTAATTATAAAAATTAAATTTTCAACATTTATTTGTATTGAAATTAAATTTTGAGCATTTATACTTTGCTAATAAAAGTTATTTTAAGACTCATACATAATAATAATAATAGGATATATAAATCAAAAAAAACTTTATTAGTTATGATAAATAATATATATTTTTAAAATTTGTTAACACAAATTACATTTAAAACTAACATATATTATAAATTAAATTTTAACTTTAAACTTCAAATCTTAAACCGGCAGGTAACGCCGCCAAAGTGGAGGAAGAGACGGCGGTGGTGGTGGGATTTGACGATCAGATGACGAAAATAATAGACCGGCTCGACGGAGGCGAGGATAGGCTGGAGATAATATCGATCATCGGGACCCCCGGCGTCGGGAAGACGACTCTAGCCAGAAAGGTCTACGACGATCCCTTCACCGTTTATCACTTCAAACCTCGTGCTTGGATCACCGTTTCCACGGAGTATCAGAAGAGGGATTTGCTGATCGGCATTCTAGAATCCGCCGACCTAATCAAACATGGAGATTACGAACTGAACGATGATAAGTTGGCCGAAGAAGTTTCGAAACGGTTGAGGACCAAGAAATACCTCATTGTCATGGACGATATCTGGAGCGTTCAAGCCTGGATCGACATCAAACGATCATTTCCGAACGAATCGACTGGAAGCAAAGTGATTTTCACCAGCCGGCACGCAGAGGTGGCGGAGCTTGCTCAGCCAGATATCAGTCTAAGATTCACTTTTCAACTGCTTCCGTTGCCGGGGGATAAGAGTTGGGAGCTTCTGCAAAACAAGTTGTTCGGGAAGGAAATTTGTCCACCAGAGTTGGTGGACACCGGGAAGGAAATCGCGGAGAAATGCGGAGGATTGCCGCTGGCGATCGTGGTGATTGCCGGGATTCTCGATAAGGAAGAGAAGACGCGGGAGTGGTGGAAGCAAGTCGCCAAGAGATTGAGCTCTATCATTGCTAGAAACCAAGAGGTTTACTTGGACACGCTTGCGCTTAGCTACAATCACCTCCCTCTTCATCTGAAAGCTTGTTTCGTTTACCTCGGCGCATTTCCAGAAGATTACGAAATCCCCGTTCGAAAATTGATCTGGTTATGGATCGCCGAGGGGTTTATTCAGCACAACGGGGAAAAAAGCTTGGAGGCCACCGGAGAAGATTGCTTGAGGGACTTGGTTCATAGAAGTCTGGTGATGGTTGCTAGAAAACGATCCAATGGTGGAATCAAAGCGTGTCGTATCCATGATCTTCTCCGCGATTTGTGCTTGAGGAAAGCAGAGGAAGATAATTTTCTCCGACATATCTACGAGCACGACCCGATTTCTTACCAAACATCTTCTTTTACTTCTTCTTCTTCGATCATTGTTGCGAATAAGCACCGTCGTCTTTTCATCAATCGCCACATTTTTCAAGAAATTTCTCTGAAACATTATGCTTCCCATCTTCGCTCTTTATTGTGCTTCGGTTCCGAAAAAATGCCCTACACAATGTTCCGGGGGAACACGATATTCCTCAATCAAGGCTTTTTACTTCTCAGGGTGTTGGATCTGATCTCCATAAGCATCCGCTGCTTTCCCGAAGAACTTGAAACCCTAATTCATTTGAGGTACTTAGCACTTTGGGCGGTGATCAGGCGTCTTCCGCCATCGATTTCCAACCTCCTGAACCTAGAAACCCTAGTCCTCGGCACCGTCGGCACCGCAAATTTGCCCCACGACATTTTCAAGATGGTAAATCTGAGGCATCTCTACACCACAAACGGCGAATTTCACATCGAAATTCTTTCTTCTCGGCAAGCAGAGAGAATCGGCTGCCCTCCTTCCTCCACACTGGATAACCTCCAAACCATGGATCGATTGTGTCCTTGCTTGCTCTGCCAGAAATTCTTAGCAAAAACTCCCAATCTGAAAAAGCTCGGACTCTCCGGAAATCTGATATCGGAGTCCGGCGATTTGATTTTTCCAGATCTAGAATTCTTAACAAACCTCGAGACACTCAAGTGCATTAACAGAAGCCTCTACCCCCGCCGCTCGATCGATCTCGTAAATCTCAAATTCCCGGAAACTCTGAAGAAACTGAATCTACAGAACACGGCGTTAAAATGGGAGGAGATGTCGATTCTGGAAGAAGGACTTCCTAATCTCGAGGTTCTGAAATTGTTAGACGAAGCGTGCGTTGGATCAGTTTGGAACACGAATGAGGGGGCTTTTCCTCGACTCAAGTACCTGAGATTTCGAAGGTTGGATATTGCAGAGTGGACAGTTTCCGACTATCCGTTCCCGAGCCTGGAGGTGTTGGTGCTCGAAGAGTGTCTGAAACTTGAGGCGATTCCGGCCGGTTTTGCCGATGTGCCCGAGCTTCAGACGGTGGAGGTGAAGTGGTGCAGCCGCTCTATGCGGGATTCAGCGGAGATGATAAAGGAGGAGCAGGAGCAAAACAGGGGAGTTGATTGCGTGAACCTAGTTATTAGACCTTATGATGATGAGGGAGATTCTGGTGAGGTCTGATCAAGAAGGTATGGATTTCAGTGAGTTTTGTTCATTCTTCAAATCTGAACTTTTTGATTGTGTATATACGTCTTTTTCTTTCAATTTTTCTTTTTTTGAAAAAAAGAAAAAAATAATAAACAAGAGATAAAAGTTAGGCTAGAAAAGAAATAAAGAAAAAATTGAAAAAATTATGTTTTGTCCCTATCTTATTTGAATACACAAGAGATAAAAGCAAAGAAAAATAATATCTTTATTCTTCTCTTATTTTTATTTAGTTAAGACTTAATATAAAATAAAAAAAGCATTCATAAATTGAGATTGTTTTAAAATATAAATATTTCTCTCTTATTTTTATTTACCAATTTAACATTAAAGTGTGTTCTTTAAGAGAAGATAATTTTTATTCAATTCTTTTTATTTCTCTTATACCATGTTTGGTACGTAGGAATTGCAAGAATGGAAGAGCCATTCCAATTTTAAATCTTATTTCTTATATTTGTTTTTTTTTTAAAGTGAACATCGTAATTTGATTGAAATAAATATTTTATCTAAAAGTGAAAATATATATATTTGTTCCAATTATATCATCATTAACATTGCCACTGCCATTGTTACTATTACTACTAGCACCACTATCGCTATCACCACAACTACTAACTACTATCGCCACTACCATCACTAGCACCACCAACTTGGCCACTCTAATGCCACCACTACCGTCACAATCACTTCACCATTGTCACCACCACTCCACCTCCGCCCACCACTCCTGTTACTGTCATCGCTATCATTGCACATCATTTACCGCCACTTGCACCACCATCAGCATCTTGCCATCACCACCATCAGCATTCCACCGCCACCTCAACAATTTCCATTGCCAATAGCCCACCACTGTTGCCATCATCACCACTCCGTCGTCAGTGTCGCCACAACCATTGCTACCACTATTACGCCCACCGTCATTGTTACCATTGCCTCAATCATCACTCAACCCACCATTGCCATTATTTGCTGAAGCCGCCTTCAAGGTTTCATAATACTTTTCTAATAATCGAGTATTATAATTATTATAATTTATTATTTTTATCATATTAGATGAAATCTTAATATGTTTTATTAATATATGAGAGCTATTCATCGTTTATTAAAAATTTGCATGATATTTTTATTTCATTAACTAAACATCCCAAGTATATAATGAAAATATACCAACTAGAATTCTATTCCCGTCATTCCATGGACAACTAAACAATAGAATGAAAATAATATTTCGTTTCATTCAACATTAAATTCTATTCTTATTTTAATTTTATTGTATCATTCAATTCATGCCTACCAAATAAATCATTAGTAATATAAACAAGTGATCAAGAAAAAAAGCGATGGCATTTTTTTCTTCAAATTATTCAAATCAAACGGGTTGTTAAAAAAATCTCATTTTGTTTGTATTAAGACAAATTATAAATACCCTCCATTCTCTCTCTCTCTCTTTTTTTTTTCCCTTCTAAATGGTTGAAGGATATTTTTATAAGTTTGTTAAATAAAAATATTTGTTGAAAAGTGTAATTAGCTAAAAGAAAGTGCCAAAATTATTTCCATTATTTTTTTCTCCATTTATTTTTCTTGTTTCACTCTTGCAAAAACCTGTAACAGTTTCAAGGCATCTGAATTGACAGTCAAGATTTGGCATTAAGCTACTCCCCATTTCTATATCGTCCATTTGCGTTTTTTTTTTTTTTTTTGACGATTCTATTTATCTCGATTTGATAATTAGTTTTTTAATATAATTTTTAGTATATAATTATTTATATAAAAATTAAATTTATCAAATATTATGAAATACTTAATGAAATTATTTTTTTTATAAGAAATGAACAGTATTGGTTATTTAACATTTATCATTTTAAATTGTTAAGGTGTTTAATGATGTTTCATGGATTCAATTTTTTATATGAATTAGGTTCGATTGGTAACTAGCTTAAAAGTTAGTTTTTTTACTTCTTTTTTTCTGTATTTTTGACTCGTCTCGATAAAAGGAGTCGAAAAATATAATATGATAGTTAAATGATAAAAAAATTCACTAAAAATGAAAATAAACAAAATAAAATAAATAAATAAATAATTATCCCAAACAAAATCTATTTATATTAAAAATATTACTATGCTAAAAATTAAGTAATTAAGTTTATCACGTATTGATAGCCACATAATAGAAATGCATTCGTCTTGAAAAAAAAAATGGTAAGTATAATTTTTAAAAATAATAGATAGGCAAATATGTGATCTGCTCACGTTGTTTTAAAATGTCTTATTAATTAATTGTTTTTTGTATTAATGATATATGCAGGAAGCATTAAAAAATAAACAATTCAAAAAATAAAATTATGTTCCAAACAGAAAACTGAAAAACCAGAAAAAGGAAATTAGAGAAAAGAGAGAAACGAATATCACTTGCTTTTTCTTTTTTTCTGTTGTCTTTTCTTACAAAATCATAGAGCCCTTTATATCAGGAGAGATGTTCAAACAATCGCTGTAATCGTTAAATCGGTTTGAATCGATTTAAATTTTAGTTTTAATTTTAATTAATTATAAACCATTCTTTATTGTTCGGTTCAAGGATTAAACTTCAAAAAATCATCTAAAACCAAATTGATCTGTTACTAAAAAGTTACACATATCTCAAACAAACGAACTTTTCAATTTTTTGATTTAAAGTGACTTAAAGTAAAAAAAACTAGCTTAAAACTGGTTGACAAATGAATTCTAAGTGACCATTTAATATAATATTAAATTTTTTTTCACGTTAACATTTTAAACTTTAAAATTGGATATAAAATTTTTACACTAGTCTTAATTGGAAACTTTGATTTTTTTAGCTAAAAACGTCAAAAGTCAAGGTTTTCTATTTTGCAAAAAGAACAAAAAATTAAAAAATTAAAATGTCAAAATCAAAATACAAATTCTTAGAATATTCTATTCAAAGTTGCACCACCTTTAACATACAATAATACTTCTTATTCATAAGTTATTTACTACTACTACTAACTACATATAATTATTAATATCAAATATATAGAACTGCAAAATTATTTATTTTGAACAAAAAGAAAAAAAGTTAGCTTTTTACTCAAATAACCAATTTCAAAATAACTAACTTAAAAGCTAAGTTATCAAATAATCTACTTTAAATATAATTTAACTTTTTAAATAAAAATATCAAAAATAAAAAAATAAAAAACTTTTAAGCTAACTGACAATCGGTACTTAAATTATCAAATTCCGCAAAGAAGTCGGTGTTCACAAAATAGATCAGAATACAGCTCTTGAGGAGTAAAATAAAACAATTTAGGTTTCTTAATTAATAAAATAAAGATTAAATTACACCTACACTTCTTGTATTTAAGATTAATAACATTGACACCCCTTATATTTTTTGAAATATCACTGCACTCCCTTATATTTTTATTTTTGTAACACTTAGGTCAAAAAATTAACTTCTATTAACTTTTCAAATAAAAACATTGTTGGAGTTATTATATTATTTTATAAAAAGAATTTTAGTGGATATTTGAAGTTATGCTAGTATGTATTGTGGATGAACAATGAAAATTATTGCATATTTGTAATAATATTAATTTTGTTTTAGATTTAAACTAGGTAAATTAAATATGAATAGATTTTAGTAGCGCTTAAAAGTGTTACTAAAAATTAAATTCTAGAAGCATTAAACATTTTTGGCCGGCGGTTAGAAGTGCTACTAAAGTTGAAGCTATAGTGTGTTTTTAATTTATGAAGAGAAATAGCAACGGTTCAAAATTGTCACTATACATCATTTTAAAAACTTTGACTTAAATTTTTAGCAATTCAAAATCGTCACTATACATCATTTAAAAAGCGTTGATTTATATTTTTACCAGCACTATAAAACGTCGCTATTGTGACCGCTAAGTATAAAAAAAACTATACCAACATTTGCAAAAAGCGTCGCTGTATCTCTACACCGACGGGTATTCCCAACACTTCTAGTGACACTTTACAAACCGTTGGTAAAAACCTTGGGAGCATTTATCAACGGCTTGTAGAACTTTTAGCGATGCTTATGACCACAGCTAAAACTCAAATTTCCTGTAGTAGCTGCACCAATCAAAGGTGCAATCAAGGTGGGGATGTACATCAAATTAAAATGGTCGTCTTGATCTGCTCCCATATTTGCTAACAAGTCTATAACTTTGTTTCCTTCACGATAGATGTTGGCTATGGTGCTGTTAGTGTCTGTCATGAGTTTGTGACAATCTTTAATAAGGGATTTATGTGGGGAGTGTAATATCTCCATCTTTCACAAGATTGAGAGCAACCCAACATTTGGTCTCAATGTCGAAACCATGAAGTCCTTCCTCTATTGTTTCCTTTAGATCATTGAGAATGCCCTAGAATTCAATCTTTAGACTTGTACAATCTTTAAGACATCCATAGTATTCAGTAATCAATTGCCTACTCTCATCCCTAAGCACACCTCTAAAACTGACAATCCCCAAGTTGCTGGAAGAGTATCCGTAAGTGTTGAGCTTTAGTTGATTTGCAGTTGGGAGAATCCATTTAATTTGCTTGGGAGGTTTAGAATGAAAGAGGGAGTACTACCAAAGGATGTAGAGATTTCCCCATAGAGAATATAGATCTTTCTTAGGATGAAATGAGTGTTCCAATTAACTCTATTGAAAACTTTTTTTGTTTCTAGCAAGCCAAAGGTGCCAAAAACTGATGGCAAAAAATGTATGTCTCGGGATTCCCCCAAAGAAAATTTAGAATTTTTCAGATTGTCAGTAATCCAGTCCTGCCAAGTGGTACTTGTGTCCGTATGGTGTACCTGCAAGCATGAAAAATTAGTTCAAATAGTGTGACAAAAAATAACAAAATCTGAAAAGATAATCAATATTCTCGACAAAATCCATCTATGGCACATTGGGTAACTAGTAAGGTCCCTAATAAGTCAGTGATGGTTAGTGAGAATCTTTTCGTGTAGAAAAATCTAGATAAGACCTTTGATTTTTTGTGGTAACTGAAGTTTTTAGATTTACTTCCAATTCCTAACATCCTCCTCCTCATTTTCAATAAAATTATAAACAGATTTAAGATTAAACTTGCGAGTACTAGATAAGGCCCAATAAGAGGTGTCTTCATAGAGACTAAATTCAAGTTTTGAAGTTTTTCAAGATAGTGGTGATCTCTTTAGGATAGAGAGTATTGTGGAGGTTAGCAAGGGTTATTAGCCATATCCAGGTGGTTAACAAGGAGATGATTTTGACCACACCACCAATCTTTCTAGATAGAAATCTTGTCACCATTACCAATGAGTCATTTTATATCTCTTTGTAAGGTATCTTTAGAGAGGAGAATGCTTTTCCACGTATGAGATACATTTTCCTGACTTTTCAAAGAAACTTTTTAAATGAAAATATTTTTTCGGAATTAGTTCAACCCACGGAGTTAGGCTCAGCGTAAATTTTCCATCATAATTTGGTAAGAAATGCAAGGTTATTGGTTTTGGCTTTTTTGATACCAGGGCCCCCAACTTTTTTACTTTTGTAGTTTTTGAAAATTTCAGTTTTTTAGCTATACCATTTGGTTTTTTTAAAAAGCCAACTAAGTTTATATATATATATATATATATATTTTTTTTTCTTTTTAAAAAAGTCTACACACATCTTAAATACATTAACTTTTTTTTAGTAAAATAACGATAATACCCTCAATTAAAAGTCAATTATATTCTCAAAAAAAAAATTACTAATATTTCAAGCACTACAACTTAAAGGCAAAAAGTAAAAACATATTGGACATTTTAACAAAAAAAAAAGACCAAAAAAAAAATATTTCATAAACAAACTTTTTCTCTCCTCTTTTTTTTTCATAAAAAAAAAACTAAACCTTCAAAAATCAAAATTTTTAGACTCCTAAACAGGGCTCAAAGTGATGGCAGAGGTTATTGTTCAACGCTAGTGAGCTTTTAACTTTTTAGTACTAATTTTTGCTATAAGTTATAATCTATTCTAAATACCTACAACTTTTGTTACAAGCAATTGCTACTTTTTTTTCTATTTTATTTACAAATTATAATTTTTATCAAACACTCATAACTTCTACTATAAACTATTAACAAATTTCAACAATCTCAAACGCCACCAACATTTCAATAGAACGGTATTTGAGTCATTCTTTAAAGTTTCTCATTCATTCTTTAAGGTTTTGTGCAGAATTACTTAGAGAAAATATGGTGTTTCTTAAAATTAATGTCAATAGTTTTAAATTTTTTATTATTAATTTTAGCTATAAATTATGATTGTTTTTTAAATTTTTATAACTTTTACTGCAAGTTATAATTATTTTTTCTTTCAACTATAAATTATAATTATTACTAAGCATTCACAACATCAACTATAAATTAAAATCTATAAATTGTTAGTTTTAGCCAAACACCACCAATAAGTCAGTTCTGACAAAAAGTCAATTAAGACAAAATATATCAGATATACATGTGTCGAGGAGTTAAAATAAACGATTTAGGTACGTGAGATTATTAAAGAACACATTGTTTTGGAGGGCCACGCCACACCAAAACTCAACTAATAAATCTATTTTAATGCAGGCTAGGTTGTCACTTGAAAATAATAATAATAAAGATTTGTCTTATTCTATAATGCTACATATTTAACCAAAAATGCCAAGTGCACCTAGTTATGTCTCGTTTGGAAATTGAGTTTTAAGTCAGGCTATTATACTTAAAGTCGCTTTAAGTTAAATAAATAAAAAGTTCACTTGGTAATCCGTATAGATGACTTTAAGCCAAAAAATTTGATTTTAAATGGCTTTAAACCTTAAAGTTATAATAATTTTTTAAATTTATTTTTAAATAATTTTATATTTAATGTGATCTTGTTTGATAGATTTTGACGAATAAATTTAAAAAATATAATTTTTATAAAAAATTAATGTGTATAATAATAAAAGTTATTATAAATTTAAAATATATTTATAAAGTTTTATGTAGAAATGAAAAAGACTAAGCCTATGTTTGAACTAATGAACTCAAAGAGTTCATTTTCTTCCGTTGTTGGTTGGATAATTAAAGATAGCACATGAATTATGAATGCAAAGTTAGCTGTGAAAACAAGCAGATAAATTATCTGTTAATAATAGACTGATACAGATAATTTATCTGTATTGTTTACACATCATGTAAAAGCTACAGATACATTTATCTGTTTAATGAAGATACTTTAGATGTCCTTTTATAAAAAATAGATAATTTATCTGTTAAACACTTTTACTTATTTAAAAGAACAGATAAATTTATCTATTAGTAGTTTTCTCTACTTAAAGGAACAGATAAATTTATCTCTATATTATTTGTGCTTATTGAAAGAAACAGATAAATTTATCTGTCTTGTTTATACATGATGTAAAAGCTACAGATACATTTATCTGTTCAATGAAAATGATTTAAATGTGCTTTTATAGAAGACAGATAATTTATTTGTTAATCACTTTAGCTTATTTAAAAGAACAAATAAATTTATCTGTTAGTAGTTTTTCCTACTTAAAGAAATAGATAAATTTATCTCTATATTATTTGTGCTTATTGAAAGAAACAGATAAATTTATCTGTTAGTAGTTTTCTTACTTAAAGGAATAAATAAATTTATCTCTATATTATTTGTGCTTATTGAAAGAAACAGATAAATTTATCTGTCTTGTTTATACATAATGTAAAAACTACATATACATTTATCTGTTCAATAAAAATGATTTAGATGTTCTTTTCTAGAAGACAGATAATTTATCTATTAATCACTTTAGCCTATTTAAAAAAACAGATAAATTTATTTGTGCATTATTTAAAAAAATAGATAAATCTATATGTATAATCAATTGTGGTTATTTAAAGTTATTTTTACCTGATTTGCAGCAAGATCTTTTAGTTCTACATTATTTAAAGCAGAATTCAGCTTTCCCAATCTCCATTTTAGCATTCTTGGGAACTGATGTGTTGTTTCGGACTCCACAAGTGTTATGTGCTCACATATCCAATACTAAGTAAAGATAAAGATGTATTAGTTTTATGAGACCTCAATCCAATTTTTTTTGGCGTTTTTCGACGCGCGTTTCTTATTTTCGTTATAGCATATTTTAAATACTTTTGATGCATGTTCGAGGGTAGAGATGCATGCGGAACAGGTTCTCGGGGCCGTAGGGTGTTACGGTGCGAATTTCAAAAATTTCAAAAAAAAGATTTTTTGAAGGCCTATAAATATATGGAGTTAGATATTTTCAAAACTTCTGCAATAAGCTTCATGTTTTCTCTCTACCTTCTCTCTAAGTTCTCGGGGGCCCAGGGCTCGATTTTTGACGATCCAACAGCGGATCCTTACTATTGGCACGGTGGGCTACGCGTTCATCTGGATAGAATTTTATTCCGACGAAGCTTGATTTTGCACGTCGTTTGAGGTGTCGAGTTTTTAACTCAACAAGGTAGGATCCTAGACTCTCATGTCTTATAAGGGTGCCACGTGTAATCGTGTGCGTTTTTAACGGTTAGATGGCTGTAGATCTGATTTTATTTCAAGAAAATCGTGTTTTGGTTTAAAAAAGGCTTTTGTGTGTTTTCGGTCAGGTGAACCGGGTTTTGAAGCTTTTCGTTCGGTGATCTTTGGTGGTTTAAGTTCGTGTATGTCCGTGGGAGTTTATTATATGCGAATCAGTGGGTTTATGAGTGTTTTGAAGCATTATAGTGGGTGTTGGAGAGTTTGGGGGCTTAGAACACCAAGAACAGGGAAATCTGGGTTTCTCTCGAGTGGTAGCTCACTCAAGTGCCCGACGTTCGCTTGAGCGGACTGGCTGCGTAGGGCTATTGTGTTTTAATGTTATCTCCCTCGTCCGGGCTCGGAATTAGGTTATTCTTGTACTCAAATTGAAGCCCCGGACGTCCTCTTTCCAATGACACCTCTCTAACCTTATAATTGTTTTTGTAGAAAAAGTTATGACCAAAAGAGTGAAAGTATGTCAAGATTTCTAAACTTTTTTTCACCCATTTTTGGCTCAATGTTCGGGAAAAAAGTTATTTTTCATCCTTGTTGGCCCTTTTGACCTATTACATGTTCCATGGGGTGTTAGGTGTGTGTGGCGTTGTGGGTTTGTGTTGGGCGCGTGTGGGCGTCGCGGGCTTGTGTTGGGCGATGGTGTTTGATGGTTAGGTTTTGGTTTTCGATTAGCGTTCTATGATATTCAATTGATTAATTTATAGGATTAATTGATTCAAATACCTGTGGATTCCTTTTGGGATTCGATTGGTCGTGTGGTGGTTTCGGGGGTCATGTCGAGGCCTCGGGTTATTGTGTGTGTGGTGATTAGTGCATCATTGCGTGTGGGTGTTTGGTTTTGTTTCTTGGTTTGGTTTTTTCTCCCAGCGTTGACCGTTCGAGCGGTGGTCGTGTGCTCGAGCGGGCTGGTGGTAGAGGGTTGGGTGAGTTGGTGACCGCTCGAGCGGTGGTTGAGAGCTCGAGTGCTTGAGTGGTGTTGGCCTTCGGGTTAGGCTTGGTTTTGTGAGTTGATGGTTGTCCCTGTGAGCGGATGTCAGGTTGTTTGACGAGTGGTGTTATGATATGAAGTTATATGGCTATGTGCGTTTATAACTGGCTATGTGCATTAATAACTCTAGTTTATTTATGTACGGTTTATGTAAGTGGATTACATAGCATGATATCTTATGTGTATTGTGGTTTATGCTTTAAAACTCAGGGTTTCATAGGCTTGTATGTGGGCTCTAAGGAGCGGATGCATGTAGTGCATGTTGTGTGAGTCGCATGTGTAGCATATGACGTGATTTGTGAAACGTAGTGATAGTACGTGATTTTATGTATTTAAGTCCTAATTAGGTTATGCATAGGTGTATAGAATGAGATAGATGGCTATGTTAGCTCTGGCCGACGGTGATTACGTTAGAGCTACGGTCCTTCGGTTTTAGTCCGAGAAAATTACGTTTGGGGTTACGATCCTTCGGTTAAAGTCCGTAAAGAGACATTCGATAGGGCTATGGTCCCTCGGTGAAAGTCCGTAAAGAGGTGTTCGATAGGACTACAGTCCCTCGGTGAAAGTCCATAAATATGCATTAACGGGGGCTACGGTCCATCAGTAAAAATTCGAGAAGATACATAGATTGCATGAGTTGCATTATAGGACGGATAAAACTAATTTCAAATTGTTTTTAAGAGTCGTGTGAATCGTGATCTAAAACTTTTTCAATTATTTTCTAAGCTTCTGTGTGTGAGCCAAAACATGGTTATTATCCTCGCTTTCCCGTTTGCATGTGAAAACTGTTTTCAAAGCTTGAAAAAGAGTCTAAAACTGCACCTCATTTTCATAGCATGTTTAGTTTATATTGCATGTGTTGTTTAGTATCTATTGAGCTTTGGCTCACAGTGTGAAATTTAATTTTTTTTAGATACCGGTCACGAAGGTTGATCTAGAAGTGCCGAAAGAGGTGGAAGAGTGTAGTCTTCCTTTTTGCTAGTTTTGTTATATATATGTTGTAAAATATTTTTTGGCGTTGGAGCCGTGTAATGTAAGTCGTTTGGCGTTTATATACAATGATGGCATTTATATACAATGCATGTATGATTTATTTTGAGAGTATGTTCTCGAGTTGGGTATTATGTTGTTTGTTTGTGGGCGTTTCACGTTGTTCAAACAAGACAGATATATTTATATGTTTATTTACATAACGCCCACAAGACAGATAAATATATCACGTTATTCAAACAAGACAGATACATTTATATGTTTATTTACATAACGTATCACGTTATTCCAACAAGACAGATAAATGTATCTGTGCCATTTTAACATTCTTCAAATGGTACAGGTAAATTTAGCTGTTGACCTTTTACTTTCTGTTAACAACACAAATAACTTTATCTGTGTACTTTAAATGCGCTTTCAAATACCTAGATAAATTTATCTTTTCATTTATACAACTTCGCATTTTATTCAAACAAGACATATACAATTATCTGTTTATTTACTTAACTTCTCACGTTGTTCCAACAAGACAAATATATTTATGTGTGGCATGCTAATGTTTTTCGAATTCTATAGGTAAATTTATCTGTGGACCTTTTACTTTCTATTAACGATACAGATAAATTTATTTGTGCACTTTAAATGTGGTTTCAAATGCACAAATAAATTCATCTGTTCATTTATATAACTTCTCCCAATTTTGAAACAAGACAGATACATTTATCTGTTCATTTATATAACTTCTCACATTATTCAAATAAGATAGATAAATTTATCTGTGCCATTTTAATGTTATTCAAATCGTACAGGTAAATTTATATGTGAACATGTCGGTATTCTTTAACGATACAGATAACTTTATATGTATCCAACATGATAGATATATTTATCTGTGCAATGTTAACGTTCTTCAAATCCTACAGGTAAATTTATCTGTGGACCTTTTACATTCTACTAATGATACAGATAATTTTATCTGTTCACTTTAAATGTGATTTCAAATGAACAGATAAATTTATTTGTTAATTTACATAACTTCTCACTTTTTTGAAACAAGACAGATACATTTATCTGTTCATTTACATAATTTTTCACGTTTTTAGAACAAGACAGATATATTTATCTGCTCATTTACGTAACTTCTCACATTGTTCAAAAAGATAGGTAAATTTATCTGTACAATGTTAATGTTCTTCAAATCCTACAGGTAAATTTATCTATGGACCTTTTACATTCTACTAACGATACAGATAACTTTATCTCTGCAATTTAAATGTGGTTTCAAATAAACAGATAAATTTATCTGTTCATTTACATAACTTCTCACTTTTTTATAACAAGACAGATACATTTATATGTTCATTTACGTAACTTCTCACGTTGTTCAAATAAGAGAGGTAAATCTATCTGTGCCATTTTAACGTTCTTCAAATCGTACAAGTAAATTTATATGTGGACATATTTTCATTCTTTAACGATATAGATAATTTTATCTGTACACTTTAAACGTTCTTTCAAATGAACAGATAAATTTATCTCTTCATTTACATAACTTCTCATGTTTTTAAAACAAGATAAATACATTTATCTTTTCATATATCATAGAGGTAAATTTATCTATAGACCTTTTACATTTTGTTAAAGATACAGATAACTTTATTGATACTAAGTTGATATATCGATACTGAGGAACGAGTAGGAACGAGTCACTATCATCGCGTTTTTAGTGAAATACGAGTTGAGCAGTTCAGTAAATGAAAATTTATGGTGAAATGAAGAACAAATCGTAGATAAATTCGTTATTGTTGGAAAAGTGAACATATAATTGATAAAATCATTCTTATTGAAGAAGTGAAAGAGATGAAATACGTAAACTGAAGAATGAGTACAAAACCTAACCTTAACGATGCGACTTAATTAAGTCGATTTCAGGTTTGAGTACGAATCCGAGCTTGCGAAGAATGAGATTATGCTTTTAAGAATTGCAAATGAGTTGTGTGCAATTTTTGCTTCGAATGTGAAATGAGAGATAGTGAATAGTGCCGTTATGAATCGTATCGTGCAAGCTAAAATGCATAACGTGGCTAGCGGTATTTTCGGGAGAACGAAAATTTTTTAAATTTGTTTGACCTTTCGCGTTAAAATATTAGTTTATGGGCCTAATGTTGGTTGATGATGTATATATGGGCTTCTGGCTAAAAAACTCTTTTTTAAAAGTCAGTTTTTAAGTTATACCGTTTAGTTTCTCTAAAAAGCCAACTAACTTTACATATATATTATTGTTTTTAAAAGTATATACACATCTCAGACATGTTAGCTTTTTTTGAGAAAAATGACGATAATACTTTGAATTAAAAATCAATTCTATTCTCACTAATAAAAAGTTGTGATAATATCTCGAACACTATAACTTAAAAGTAAAGAATAAAAATATATTAGACATTTAAAAAAAATTATACCCAAAAAAATTATTTCATACACAAACCTTTTCCCTCTTTTTTCCACAAAAAAATAAAACTAAACCTTTTCAAATTAAGTCTTTTAGACTCCCAAACAGGGCTCAAAGTGATGGTTGGGGTCATTGTTCAACGGGAGTGTTTGGCAAAGCTAGTGCTACTAGCTTTTAGTTTTTTGATACTAATTTTAGATATAAATTAAATTTTAATTATTCCAAACTTCCACAACTTCTGTTACAAGTAATTACTATTTTTTTCTTCTATTATAAGTATAAGTTACAATTTTTACTAAATACCCGCTTCTACTACAAGCTACTAACTAGTTTCAACAATCCAAAACACCACCAACATTTCAATAGAACGGTAGTTGAGTCATTCTTTAAAGTTTTTGAGTCATTTTTTAAGGTTTCGTGCGGAATTAATTAGAACAACTATGGTGTTTCTCAAAATTATGTGAGTAGTTTTAAATTTTTTGTTACTAATTTTAGCTATCAATCATAATTTGTTTTTAAATTTTTATATTTTCTACTAGAAGTTATAATTACTTTTTCTTCTATTTTAACTATAAATTATAATTTTTACTAAATATTCACGATTTTTATTATAAATTACAATATATAAACTACCAATTTAAGTCAAACGCCACCAATTATGTCAGTTAAGACAAAATAGATCAAATATATAGGCGTCGTTAAGTTAAAATAAATCAATTTAGGTACGCAAGATCATTAAAGAACACATTGTTTCTTAGGGCAACACCAAAATCTAGCCCAATAAATCTATTTTAATGCAGGCTAGGTTGTCAATTGAAAATAATAATAAAGATTTGTCTTATTCTATAGTGCTATATATTTAAAAAAAAATGTGAAGTGCACGTAGTTAGGCCTCGTTTGGAAATTTAGTTTTAAGTTAAGTTATTTTATTTAAAATTTCTTTAAGTTAAATAGGTCAAAAGCTTATTTGGTAAACCGCATGAGTGATTTTAAATCAAAAAGTAATAAGTCAAAAAATTTGGTTTAAAAAGTAGCTTTAAATCAAAAAGGTAAAAAGTTTGACTTAAAATTGTTATAATATTCTAATTTTTTAAAGATAATTTTATATTCAATATAGATCTTGTTTGATAGACTTTAATGAATAAATTTTGAAAATATAATTTTTATAAAAAAATAGATGAGTATAATAAAAGTTATGATAAGTTTAAAAAATATATAAAAAAAGTTTTATGTAGAAAAGAAAAAGGCTAAAAGGGTAAAGCTTTTGGATTACTAAACAAGATTTTTTTGACCTTTTAGGTTTTAAGAAAAAAAAAATAGCTTAAAACCAATTGTCAATAAACTATATTTTTTTGAGTTACAAGCAAGCCAAACAACCCAAGCCCAAACAAGCTTATTTGGCATTCTCTCTATCTAAGGCCCAAAACTTAATCTCAGCCCAAAAGATCAACATACCTTCAATTTCTCTCACTTACCCGTTCAACCTAACACCAAACAAGTAAAGGCATTAATGTAAATTTAGTCCAATAAGCTAATCTTATCCCAAACAAGCATGCAAAGTAATTAAGCCAAAAACAAGTCAATTATCTCAAATAAAACTCGTTTATTTTATTTTAGTCAATTATCTCAAATAAAACTCATTTATTTTATTTTTATTTATTTTTTAATAAGCAAATAAACAATTATCCCAAACAGGTTTAGCTCAACAACTAATTGCCTTTCTTTAACATTTTTTTTTTCGTTTCAAAATTTAATGGCTCCTTTGAATTTTGGATTTTTAGTGAAAATGATTGGAAAACATGAGATTTAATTTGGGAATAAATTAGATTTTGTTGTTAGGCATGGGGAGTATGGTTATTTTTTGAAGATCCAATTTATGACTCGATCCGTTTTAGAAGCATTATAATTTTAAATAAATTTTTTGTGAAGCTTAGTTTATGAAGCGGAGGTTAGGGCTAGTTATGTTGGAGTTGTTCTTTTTTGCTTTTATCCTATTTTGTGGGTCTTTATATTCGTTGTTTCCATTATGATTTTTTAACCCTTGTTCCTAACATAATAAAAATCATCGCCACCCCATGAGCGTAGCCTAATTTTGAATGAATAACGTAAATTTTGTTTTTTGTGTGTGATTGCGTTAATTTTTTTATTATTATTTTTATTTTCTGTCATAACAGATATGTCGAATCACAAGATAATATATGATATTTGATAATTCCATATCTCTTCACTATCAAATCTCATATTTTATTTGGTATTCTCGATAATTTCATGTATAGAAGATTAAATACAAAAATAACCCAACTAAATCTAATCTGAACTTTAATTTAGAACGCGAAAAAAACTAATCCTTGATCCTAGCTGCTCCATTTGAGAATCAAAGGACTATTAAGATCAATACAAGCTCAAACTAATGGAGCTCTACAAGAAAAAAGACTTGGTGACAAAAAGAATGGTGACAGCATAAATGTGTGACTAAATGTAAGTATTTAGTGACAAGAATAAGAATTTTCACAAAAAGTGCTTAAAACATATCTTTTTGTAACAAATTCATATTTATCACATAAATCTGTCACTAGAAGTATGGTGGGAAATAAAATTTTGCGTCAAAGAGTATTAGTGACAAGAAATTTAGTGACAATAAAAAAATCATCACAAAAAAACTCTTATTAGTGACGATTTGTTTTACTTGACACTAAATCACATTTAGACGAATCTTTAGTGACCGCATGAAAAATTGTCACAAAATATCTAGTTGTGTTTAGTGATAAATATTTAATTGTTGCTATTAATAATAATTGGTGACCAACATAAATTTATCACTAAAAATAGGTATTTAGTGACAAAAGTATGAGTCGCCACTAAAAACTAGATGCAAGAAATAAATGCAATAAGATATTGATTATGTTTGGTTTTTGTGTCAACAAAAGGTTGTTATTAGCTATTTTTTAGTGACAATACATTAGTAACAAAATGTAAGTTGTTACTATTACTGCCATATAATAGTGGTACATAAAAACGAAAAATTGATGAACAATCTAATTTATAGGTCGTTTACTATTTTTTATCCAGCATAAGAATTTTTAATGAGTAAGGTACATCATCGTAAAAGTTTTAACGCATAAGGTCATTTTGAGACAAAAATACCTTAGAACAGATAAATTTATCTGTGTCTTTTCAAAACATGTATAAAGAATATAAATAAATTTATCTATCTTTTATTTATCTGTTTGCATTATTTGCGTTAATATACAAACAGATAAATATATCCGTTTTATTGAAAGCACGTATAAAGAATATAAATAAATTTATCTGTGCATTTTCAAAATATGTATAAAGAACACAGATCAATTTATCTATTGTATTATCGGTGTTGATACGCAAACAGATAAATTTATCTGTTTGTTATGCAAAACAGATAAATTTATCTATTTACATGATATTTTTGAGAGAAATTATGCAATTAAACATTGTGCGTTAAATTTTTTGTTGATGAATTTTACGCGTTAAAATTTATTTTTTTTAAACCTTTAACTGAAAATCCAAAAAAAATTGTCACTAAAGTTCTCAATCGACATAAATTTCCATGACAAAAAAATCTTGTCACTAATTACATGAAACATTAGTGTAAACATAAGTCGTCGCAAAATTTAGCAATTTAGATATTAGTGACGAGAGCTGTTGTCACTAAAATTTTAACAATTTAGTGACAACAATATATTGTCACAACAATTTTTAAAAATTTTAAAAATTCATTTTTAGTGACGACCTTGACATTCAGTGACAATAGTTGTCTCCATATAGCTACGAAATTTCTTGTCACAAAAAACATGACTTTACCGACAACAATTAATGTGTCACTAATGTTTCAGTCTGTCATGATAAGATTGCAATGTCGTCACTATTACTTTTAGCTACGGACTTTTAGTGATGACTCTGTGACAACTATTTTGTTGTCACTAAATAGTTTTAGTGACCAAATACATATATTTTGTGACAATTTTAAGTGTCACTGTTTCTCGAATTTCTTGTAGTCATTAATTATTCAGGACATTTATTTGGAAGGTAGTGTTTGGTATTTGTCTTGTATAATTTAGAATTCAATAACTAGGATTTTATTTGTAAGTATTTGAGTTGGAATGAAGTCACAATAACATGCTGGTTTAATTATATAATTATATAGAAACTAAAGTTTTTAGGATTTGTTTATAAATATGAATGCTTATGAGTTTTAGTCTATGTGAATAGTGAATCAAAGGGACAGATATACAGATACGCAAAAAAATACCAACGACACGGGGGTGACTTATAAACAGGGGAAATATGGTTGATTTTAAGACTCAGATTTTTAATATTTTTTGTCTCATGATTGTATAATTTATGAAAATTTTATATTGGAATATCTTTATCATTCGTGAACGTAGACATATTGTGTCGAACTACGCAAATTTTTGTATATTTTTTTGTTTGATGTGCGAATAATTATATTTTCATTTTTGTTCGTAAAATTGATGATTAAATCCCAACGGTTAGTTGAGTCATTCTTTAAGATTTCTTCAGAAATTAATTAAAGCAGATTCAGATTTTGGATTTTTCTTTGGTTTACTTAAAAAATTATCTAATTCTAATCCTATGGAGTTGTTCTTTCAAGATTTCCTCTGGAATTAATTAAAACAGATTCAAAACTTGAATTTTTCTTTCGTTTACTTAAAAAAAAAAAAATCTAACCCCATGGAGTCATTCTTTAAGACATCTTGAGGAATTAATCAAAATAATTTTCATGTTCTCTTTGAATTTCTGGATCAGTTCCCACTGGAATTACTACTCTCAGTTCCCACCTGGACCAAAATTTCATTCGGAAATTGAAGTGGATTGCATGTTTAGACCTTTTTCCGTGACCAGAAATCGGAAAAAGTAAAATTATGCTTGACCAAAAGATATTGGCCTTTGGGTGATTTGCTTATTTGTTTATTTGCTTATTTGATTATTTAGTTATCCAAACGAGCTTATTTGCTTATTTGCTTATTTGACTACCGAAACGAGCTTAGTTGGCTTATAAGTCAGTTTATTTATTTATTTGACTACCCAAACGAGTTTATTTGCTTATTTGTTTATTTGGCTACCCAAACAAGTTTCCTGTTTTTGACTTATTTAATTACCCAATCGACGTGGCTAATTTTTTGACTTATAATCCAATAAACAAATAAGCAATTTTGTCCAAACAAGGCCAATTAAAAAGAATCAAATAGAATAAAAAATATCATGTTGGCACTAACATATGGTATTCTTGACAAATTAAAATATTCGATACGCATTAAACCAGTTTTCATGTTAGTTTGCCAAAATCACCTGGTTTTGGAATCCCTCGATCAGAAATCACATGCCTGCGAGTGTTTGAATAAGAGAATTTTATAAAATGAAAAGAAAAGAGAAAAACACAAAATAAAGAATTGAAGCCATACTCTTTTTAAATAATTTGGTTTTTTATTTTTATTTTTTTGGGTAGTTGAGTCATTCTTTAACATTTCTTTGAAGCGGTTGTTGAGTTAGTTGTTCAACATTTTTTAAGGTTTCTAAGTCGTTCTTTAATGTTCCTTAATGAGTTAATTAAAACAAATTTTAGGTTTTGCTTTTGGTTCCTTAAATGGAATTAAATAATTGTATACGGAGTATAATGTAATATTACTTATTTGGTAGTTTTAATAAATAATAAAAATTTAATATAAACTGAATGGACCATCCTTTATCTCTTACTGACTCAATAAAGAAGAAGCACTATTATCTAATCTAGAGTATTTAACGCTATATGATTACACGAGACTATCGCATAAATAATACAATAGGATTGTTTGGTATTGTTAAAACAAAGTTGTTTATAAATTATGACCGAAGAACATATTGATTTAAATCTAAGTAAATGTGATTTTAATGTTTGGTAGTGCAAAACTCTTTTAGGTTTTAGTGATCAAACCTAGTCAATGCTAAAAAGAGAAGCTGAGAATCAAATCAAAGCTGCTTCTAGAAAATAAGGTTCTCAACTCAGGAGAAAAAGTTGCAAGAAGCTAAAAACTTGAAGCCGAAATTTTTCCAAACATATTTAAATAATGTTGTTAAAGCTAAGGGCAAAAAAAACATATCCAATAAGCTTTGCCAAACACACCCCCAATAATGGCTCCATTTGGGCAAAATGTCAAGAATTTAGCTTATTTTTGTTTTTTCTATTTTTTATTTCTTGACTAATTTCTTATTTTTCCTAATCGAACCAATGAGATGAAGTCAAAAAGTTAAAAAATTTGATCAAAAAATGAAAAAAGTCTACTAAAAATAAAAATAAGCAATATAAAATTTGATTTATTAGCATATTTTAGGGTATTTTGCCTATTATGATTTTTTTTTATATTTTGATAAAAAAAATTTATTTTTTTTGCTCGTCTCAATGAAAAAAATCTAAAAATATAGTAATTTAATTAAATAATAAAAAATATTTATTAAAAATAAAAATTAACATCATTAAATAGGCAAATAAACAATTATTCCGTGGCCAATAACTCTACTTATATTACCAAATTCTGCACAAAGGTCAGATTATTGATTTTGAGGGCCCGTCAGTTAGCTAATGAAGTTTCGTTTGGAAAATGATTTAAAATTTGACTTTTCCTATTTGACTTAAAGCCAAAATTTTGACATAAAATGTTTTAAATTTAAAGTCATTTTAAGCTAAACTTTTTGATTTATTATTTTTTAACTTAAAACTATTTCTATAATTTATCAAATGAATTTTTATTTATTTAACTTAAAATAATTTCAAGAAAAAAAAACTAAAACTAATTTGAAATTAGGTTATCAAACCAGACCTAAATCTATAATGCGGGCTAGACTGTCAGTTAAGAATGAGAATAAAGATTCGGTCCGCTAACAACCGGCCACAGGGCGTTGTTTAAGGAGAGAGAAAGATGAGAGAGAGAGGGGCACAAATCACAATTAGCCCTTTTTTAAAAATAAAAAATAAAATAAAAACTGAAGTAGCGAGCAGCGCTCCCGACGCCACACGCTCTTGCCATCTCCGGCCCCTACCACCGCCGCTCTGTTCATTTTTGTCGTCACTGTTGCCGGCGGTTTGCCACTGCTCACCGCCCCCCTCTCTCTCTCTCTCTCTATATATATATATATATATATGGCTACTAGCATTCAGGCAATGTGTACAAATTCAAATTATGTTAAAAAATTATATAATAATTTAAATCAAAAAAACTCTTAATTTACATTATTACTATCATTAATTCATTTAAATATTTCATATATATTAGTTTCATAAAATCTATATTGTTATAAACATAAATTCAAAAATAATTAACTCATTAGTCACATTATCCAATAAAATTATTTTGCAGATGTATTTAACATAATTCTGAAAAAAAACGAATTCAAGCAAATTCAACAATAATTTATTTTATAATTTTTTTAACATAATAATAATAGATTCAGTAGTAATGAATTCAAGTCACAACACAAAATCTATATCATTCAATTATTAGTCTTCACTAATCGCATAAAAAATGCATGAATATTGCTACAAGACTCGAAGCCAACTCGCAAATGTTGCCGCCAAAATTGCTAAACAAAATTATCAAAATACACAAAATAAATTCACATATTAGCATCAAATAAAAATGGGCAAAAAAAGAAAAAGACCCATAACAAAAAAATTGAATTTTCATGTACAAATTCCACTCTTAAGTTTAGAGAATTTAAAAAATTTTAATTATTTCTACTCACACCATAGAAGACGAATAACGATCTTTCAAACAAGTCTTCTTCTTTGAAATCATTACGAAGCAATTTCTCATAAACTTACAGTATAGTCTTTTTTATCACTAAAAATTTACAATACTATTTACTTATTCAAATGCATCATATACATTAGCTACACAAAACTTAAACTATCAATAATTTAAAATCGAAAAGTAATTCACATATTACCTACATTTTTCAATGAACTTTTTTACCAATAAATTAATTGTCCTAAACCAAAATAAAATTAAAAATTAAAAACAATAAAAAAATAAACCAAAAGAATTGTAGACAAAATTAAAAATCAAAGATTATTTCAAGGAGAGAATACTTTCAAAGGTTTTTAAGGCACAAACCCACGTAAAGGCAACTTCTTTTTTTTGGATGTCTATAAGTAACAAAACTATGTATATATATCTATATATCTCTTTATATAGATGTATGTATTTTTGTATGCAAACAAAAACTTAAATGAAACAAATCTCACCGTAAAGCATTCTGGAAAATTAAATAAATAATGCATTAATAGGATTTTCAAATTTCAAATCGCAAACTGGTATTCTCTTTGTACACGTATTTAACTTCAAATTTTGATTGAAAAAATAGAATAATATTCTAAAAATAGTATAATATGATGATGTTTGTTCACTAAATATATTTGTTCATTAAAATAATATGATGATTTACTTACCCAAAAAAAAAAACTCTTAATTTATATTTATACTACTAAAAATTGGAGTGGTTGAAATTATGAATACCGAGATACTATCTAAAAATCTGTATGTAAAGTAGTAGTGCATACTTTTACCTCAGTGAATCCTCAACGAATTTTTCTATCGACAACTCCAATCTCTAATCCAAGCGGAATCCCAAACGAAAAAAAGGCAGATCAAAAGGAAAAAAAGAGATTTCCAAGGATCCGATTCCATTTCCTCTGTCACACCCACAAAAAGCACATGCCGCCATCACTGATTTCCCTTCGTCTCTCTCTTCCATCTTCTTCTGCCTAGCACAGGGGGTTTACCAGTAAGCAAACAGAGGATTGATTTGCACCATGCGGAAACTAATGTCGTCGATGAAGCCAAGATTCGTGAGGGCGGAGGCGAGGTCAGTACAGACGCTAAAGCGGTCGGCCATGGAGAAGGAGGACGCGGGATCGATGAGATGGACCGACTGTGAGCAGATTGAGACCGACGTCGCCGGCGTGAGGTCTCTGATCGAATACGCGCCTAGTGGTATCGAAACTCCTAAATTCGCCAGTGATTCGAGTAAATTTCTTCTGATTCCTCCATGACCTCTGAGTTCTAGCACACAGTCGCATGGAATTTTAATTGCAAATCTCACTCTCTAAATCTGTATACCGTGAAGCACATTCTTTATCAGTGAGAGTGCAATTTGAAAATCTAGCAGCAATCTCAATTCGGAGGCTTTAGGAGGACATGCAACAGAGATGTGAAGTGGCATGGAAAGATTTTTGGGGAAGTTAAGTAACTGCAAGGAACTGTCGGGTGTAAAATAACTATTTTAACCTCACAATTATTTTTTTTAGTGTTTATAATTTTAAAAATTTAGTATTAAAATGATAGGTAAAATAGGAATATAAAAATTTGGCTTGTTTCAAATTAATTTTAGTATTTTCTTTATCATAGTATATATATATATATATATATATATGTGTGTGTTTGTTCTAGGGCAAGAGCTGACACTTTTCGCTCTTGAATCAATATTTGATTTAAGGACGAAAAGTGCCAGCTTTTGTCCTAAAACGAACATGTAGAAGGAAAATGGGTCGATTCTTCATGAATTGAATTCGAATGACGTAAGTTTTGAATTTCATATCCTTGGACTCCCGAAACTCTATGATCGCTACGTATTCTTCTATTTTCACAAAATATTGGATTAATGGATTGTTGATTTGTTTGTTGATTTGTTCATAGCTTAAATTCTCCGCTTGATTGCTATGAAAATGAAGAAAAATAAATGAAAATTATATATATATATATATAACAGAGAGAGATGGAGATATGGATATAACAGAGAGAGAGAGAGTCGCCGCCTCTCCCTCACCGTCAGCGCCGTCGACCGCCAATCACCCCAAACCCATACCGCCGCCACCGCCGACCCCACACCGCCGCCACTCTTTCTCAGTCGTTTCTCTCTGCTCTTTGCCCCATCTCTCTCTCTCTTCCTCTGCCGTCTCTCTCTCTCTTCTTTCTGCCGTCTCTCTCTTTCTCTCTCTCTCCTTTTTGCCGGCGGTGTGTAGGGCGGTTGGCGGCGAGTGTGGGCGGTCGGTGGTGGCGTCGATCATTTGGGGAGGTTGGGAGGGTGGTTGAGAGAGAGAGACGGCAGAGAAAGAGAGAGAGTGGGTTTGGGTTTGGGTTTGGGTTTGGAGAGTGGTTTGGGAGGTGGTTTTCAGGGGGGGTTAGGGGTGGTTTTGGGCTGATGTGGTTTTGGGCTAGGGTGGTTTTGGAACGATTTTCGATAAAATTTTAACGATTTGATGTATTTAATGTTAAAATTAAATCTAAAAAGAGGTTAGTGTAATTTTTGAAACTATAAGAGAGATTTATATTTTTGTCAGAAACTTTCGAAGTGCTCAGTAAAATTTACACTTATATTTTTATTTTTATTCAAAAATTAATGATTAAATCCCAACAGTGTCAAGTCATTCTTTAAGATTTCTTTCGGAATTAATTAAAACAAATTCAAATTTTGGATTTTTCTTTGGTTTACTTAAAATTATCTAATTCTAGTCCCATTGAGTCATTCTTTAAGACTTCGGATTATCTAATTAATAATTTGGTATTTTTTTATTTTTTTGGGTAGTTGAGTCATTGTTCAACATTTCTTTGAAGCGGTAGTTGAGTTAATTTCTCAACATTCTTGAAGGTTTCGAAGTCGTTCTTTAATGAGTTATTAAAACAAATTTTAGGTTTTGATTTTGGTTCCTTAAGTTGAATTAGATATTTGTATAAGGAGTATAATGTGATATTACTTATTTGGTATTTTTAATAAATAATAAAATTTTAATATATTTACAAAGTGAATCACTCTTATCTACTCAATAAAGATGGACTATCCTTATCTAATATAGAGTGTTTGACGCTACATGATTACATGAGACCACCACATAAACAACGGTATTATTAAAATTAATTGCTTATGGATTATGATTAAAGAACTAATTGACTTTAACTTTAAGTAAAAGTTATTTTATTATTTGATAGTGCAGAAAACTTATAGCTTTTAGTAATCAAACCAAGTCAATGCTAAAAAGAGAAGCTGAGAAACACATCAAAGCTGCTTCTAAAAAATAAGCTTCTCAACATAGAAGAAAAAGTTGCAAGAAGCTAAACAAATAATAGAATATCAAATTCAAAAATAATAATTATTTCCTTATTTAATTGAATGAGAACTTCAATATAGAGATACCATAAATTTATCATTTATTAGTGTACAAAATTATTTTATTGAAACGAACACTACTTAAGATTAGGCTAAATCATAGACTGTAAGCTGTGAAGTTCTTATTTTTTCCAAGTATCATATCAAATTATATGCACAATGTTTTTATTTAAAGAGATTTCAGTTAAAGATCTAAAAAAATAAGTTTTAACGAGTAAGGTCTAACTGTGCGTTTTCTCTCAAAAATACTCAACAGATAAATTTATATGTTTACATATTAACACAGATAATACAAACAGATAAATTATCTGTGTTATTTATACATATTTTTAATAAGACAGATAAATTTATCTGTATTCTTTATACGTACTTTCAATAAAAATAGATAAATTTATCTGTGTTCTTTATATGTGCTTATAATAAGATAGATAAATTTATCTGTTCAGTCATAATATCTTATACGTGCTTTCAATAGGACAGATAAATTTATTTGTATTCTTTACACGTACTTTCAATAAAAAATAGATAAATTTATCTGTGTTCTTTATATGTGCTTATAATAAGATAGATAAATTTATCTGTTCAGTCATAATATCTTATACGTGCTTTCAATAGGACAGATAAATTTATCAGTACAGATGGTATTTTTGTCCTAAAAAATTATACATGCATTAATAAATAATTTTACGCGTTAAAACTTTTATGATGATGGACCTTACTTGTTAAGAAATATTATACTAGATGAAAAATAGTAAACGGTTTATAAATTGAACTGTTCACTAATTTTTTATTTATTTAATGACGTAGTAAAAAATATTTTGTATAAGACACTATTAACTTATTTTTATTGATTAATTGGGCCACAAAGACGATCCAATTGTGTAGGGAGTTTTCTTACTCATTGAAAACACCATTTGTGGAATGCCACTTGGTATTTCTAGAATATCAAATAAATCTTCATTCAATTTACTCGGAGCTAGTGGGTCATTCTTTAACATTTTGTTTTCTCTCTTTTTTTTTTTGGAAAAAAAAACCTTTTGATGGACTATATAGGGCTTAATTGGGAACTACTTCAAAATTTTAATTTTTAATTTTTTTGTGTTTTTAGTAAAAAAAAAAATTAAATTGACTTTAAAATATGTTATTAGGTAAGTTAGCTTCTTTTTTATTTTTTGTGTGTTTTTAGCTAAAAAAGTAAATTGAGTTTATAGTATGTTGTTTGGTAAGTTAACTTTTAAGCTAGTTTATATGAAATTGGTTGATTTGGTCAAAAGTTAATTTCTTTAATTTTTGATAAAATTAGGCAATATTTTCCTTTTATATAATTAATTGTAACAATTATATATAGTTGCCATTATTTGTAAATAAATTATCAAATATGGATATTATTATCTTTTAGAATGAGGTGTGAATTTGTCACGCCCCAAATTTTGGGTCACATAAAACACCCACAAACAACTATACATAACACCCAACCCGATATTACTCTCAAATAAAACATATATGCATTGTATATAATCGCTAACCGGCTTACATTATACGGTTCCAACATCGAAAAAGTATGTAAACATGCATGATACAGAAAGAATAAAAAGAAAGACTACAAATCTTTCGCTCCTCCGGCACCTCCAGATCAACCTGCGTGATCGGTACCTAAAAAATATTTTAAATCTCACACCGTGAGCCAAAGTTCAGCAGAAACTAGACAACACATCAATATAAGCAAAACATGTTAGGAAAACGATGTGCAGTTTTAAACTCTCTTTTAAGCCATTAAAATAATTTTCACAAGCAATGGGAAAGCAAGGATAAAAACTATTTTTGACTCACAAGAGCCTTGAAAATGATTCTTTTGTGTTACGACTCCCTCAGGTCATAAACAATAGTTTAAAATTGATTTATTCGTCCCGATATGCATTTCATGCAATCCATGTACCTTTTCGAATTTTCACCTTTACTGATTTTCACCGAGGGACCGCAACCCTATCGAATGCACCTTTACGGACTTTCACCGAGAGATCACAGCCCTATCAAATACACATTTACGAACTATCACCGAAGGACCTCAGCCCTACCGAATATACCTTTACGAACTATCACCGAAGGACATCAGCCCTAACGAACGCCTTGTTAACCAGAGTTAACACTCAGAACCACACCCATCTATCACATCCCATACACAGACGCATAACTAAACCAGGGTTTAAATGCATAATACCACGTACAAGCATTACGTTTCACATAACCGCGTTACACATGTTACACGCGCGACCCACACTACACTTGCAACCCATGCAACATGCACTACATACATCCATTCCTCATCACCCACACATACATGCCTATAAAATTCTGAGTTTTAAAGTATAAACCACGTTATACGTAACGAAATCAAAGCCATCTAATCCATCTACATAATCCGTACATAAAGAAACTAGAGTTTATAAATGCACAAAATCAGTTATAAACACACAAAATTATATATAACTTCACATCATAACGCCACCCATCAAATAACCCGACATCCACTCACATAGACAACCAAGGACCCACAAAATCAAAACCTAACCCGAAGGCCAACACCGCTCAAGCGCTCGAGCGCTCAACCACCGCTCGAGCGGTCCCCTACTGACATACCTCTCTACCACCACCTTGCTCGAGCGGACTACCACCGCTCGAGCGGTCACCCACAGATCCAACTCTCGGCCACTAGCCCGCTCGACCGCACAATCACCGCTCGAGCGGTCAACGCTAGGAGAAATCCCAAACCAAAAAACAAAACCAAACCCCCGCACGCAACGATGCACAAACCACCATGCACACAACCGTGCACCAACGCCATACTAAAGCAACCCAGGTCATCCCCATGGATGACAACAACAACAAACCACCATGGCCCCGCCACAACAAACCACCACGGCCCCACCACAACCAACCGAAATAAAAAACAACTAACACCCCTCTTCATGATTTCAATCAATAGAACCCCATAATTGACTAAGAGTCATTAGAGGAAAGCCAGTCACAAACACATCACAACCCAAACTAACACGAACCCACCCATGTCCAACGCAAACCCACGATGCTCACACATGGCCTACACAAACCCACGACGCCCACACGCGCCCAACACAAGCCCACGACGCCCCAACAAATAAGAACCTTGACAGAAAGGGCCAACAAGGATGAAAAATAACCTTTTTTCCAAACATTCGGCCAAAAATGGGTGAAAAATGGTTAAGAAATTTTGGCACACCCTCACTATTTTGGTCATAACGTTTTTCACAAAAAAAAAATTTATTGTGAGAGAGGTGTCATTGGAAAGAAGACTTTCGAGACTTCAATTTGAGTACAAGAATGACCTAATTTCAAGTCCGGATGAGGGAAACATGATCAAAAGAAAACGGTCCTGCGCAGCTAGTCCGCTCGAGCTGTCGTCGGGGGCTCGAGCGAGCAACCACCCGAGAAAAATCCAGATTTTTTCCTGTTTTATGTTCTAAGCCCCAAAACTCTTAAACACTCACTATGATACTTCAAAACACACATAAACTTACCGATTCGCATATTTTTAACACCCACGGACATACGCGAACTCAAAACATCAAGAACCACCGAACGAAAAACCTTAAAACCCGGTTCCATCCAACCGAAACAATGCAAAATCCCCTTTTAAGCCAAAACCCGATTGTTTTGAAATATATATCGATTTTTTATGCATTTTTAACCGATAAAAACACATACGATTACACGTAGCACCCCTATAAGACATGAGAGTTTAGGATTCTACCTCGTTGAGTTAAAAACTCGACGCTTCGATCCACGTGCAAAATCAAATTTCGTCGGAGCGAAATTCTGTCCGGGTGAACGCGTAGCCCACCGTGCCAACAGTAAGGATCCGCTGTTGGATCGTCGAAAATCGAGCCCCGGGCCCCCGAGAAGTTAGAGAGAAGGCAGAGAGAAAAAAAAAACTTAGCCGAAAAGTTTTGAAAAATATCTTTTAAAAATATCAACGCTAGATATTTATATGCCACCAAAATATCTTTTTTTCTTTTAAACCTGCGCCACAACAGCCAACGGCCCCGGGAACCAACCCCGCATCCATATCTAAACCCGAACATGCATAAAAACGCATATGAACATGCTGAAACAAAAACGACAAACACGCGTCGAAAAACGCCGAAAAAAGAAAACGAGTCAGGATCTCACAGAATTTAAATAGAGTATTTTAGTAATTAGTATTTTGATACGATTTTTTTTTATTTTCTTAACTTTTTTTTAACTAAACGGACTATATGTTAGTTTTTTTGCATTAGCTAAAAAGGTAAAAAAGCCAAGTTTACCAATCAGCCCTTACATTTGTTGGAAGAATATCCAACGCCAAAATAAAATACATGCTCGGGGATCCAGAAAATACATCTTTATTAAACTTTCAA
>JAOTRH010475440.1:0-26209 GCA_034768845.1 Heliamphora exappendiculata | reverse complement strand
AACCTCGGGTTGGTTGTTATTTTTCGTAGTTTCATAGTACGTTTTACGTTGTTGTATCTGTGTTATGACCCTTGGAGTTGTGACTCAGGGACGTGTATCGCCAGGACCGGGTGATTGAAAGATTGGTTATTCATGTCTCTTTGGATGTTAAACATTTGTGTGTGACCTGGGATCTGATTGCTCCCGCGGTTGAGAACTGTAAAGAATTGTATGAGGGGTTGGTATTTTCCCGCGGTGAAAGACCATAAAAGAGTACATATGAGTATGGTACATATGATAGGTTTTGGTAACTTAGTCGGTATGGTTTCAATGGATGGTTGAACCAGTGGGGTTGTGTTCCCTGTGAGGTTGAGTTGATAGACCAGGGATGCTAGTTGATAAGGGCCTCTATGTTAATACACAAAGTTCCTTTGGAGTAATCAGTTGAGGATCGTTGACCGTTGTGTGTGTATAGTTGTGCTTTTAGATCATGACAGAGCGGGAATTTTGTCAGACCAGTGCGGCTGTGATATGCGTATGGTGGATTTTTGGTATACTTTTGTGAGTCTCACCTTTGTTTCTGTTTGCAACTTGGAACTATTTACAGTTCTTGGAGTTAAGGAGTGCCGACTATGGTAACTGTTGTGCTTTGGCATAACGGTTGTTTGTATGGATGGTGGTTATGAGAGTATGATGGAGGAAAAGCCTTGGTTGGCGTACGGACCGACGCGATTGTTTAATTGGGAACGAAAAGGCCGTGATGAGTTCTGCATACGAGGGATTTGCTACGTGTAAGAGGCAAGTCTGGGTTAGTTATTCGACGGACGAGTCTGGGGACTCAAGGGGCTGATATATGTATTTTGCGTTGGGGTTGATGTTGGATGATGATCACCATGTTTGCTTTGTCGACTGACGGCGACCACGTTTTGTTTGAGGGTGATCTGTAATATGATGTCAGTGATTTAATGGCGAGATGTTGAGATGAGTAGTGACGCGCTGTTGTATGGGAGATACGGTAGGGTTTTTGTAGGTTTTTGGATGCCTACGAACTGTTTTGCCTTCGTAACATGCGTGACGTGTTTGGTTAAGAAACTCGTTTGGGTCAGGTGACTTTGTGGCTGTGATGCCGGATTGGTTTTCGGTTGTGTGGGACCTTGTCTAGGACAATGGTGTACCACCTGATGTTTCTCCTGGGTGAGAATAGTAGTTTGTAATGACATATCAGATTGGGAATGACGGTGTGAGGGTTTGTTGACATATGTTTTTTGATGTCCAGGTGAGTAAGGGAGCTTCTCCCTAGAGTCGCATGTCTATGTTGTTGCTCATGGATTGGCGTTAGGATAGCTTCAGTGATGGAGATGTTGGCATCGACAGGGTGATGACGTGGTATCAAAGTCGGTGGTTGTCAGGTGATCGTTAGAACTTGGGTAAAGTTTATGTGTGGAACTTGTGACTCCTTCGCGTGATCGATGTTAGGGTTTGATGTCGTATTTTTGGACTTGTAAAAATGGCCATTTGTGTGCATGGTGGGATATGATTGAGCCAGGCAGTGGTAGGGAGAATGAAGGGGTAGTAGTCTCTATGTCATGTCATGGAATAGAGCATGTCTGAGATCAAGTTCCTTGATGGATTGATCTCGTGTGATTCGTTTATCACCAGAGTGGTTTGTGATCAGTGAGAGTTGTGTTTTGAGGTTCAGTAGCATGAGCATAAATTTGATCCGGAGTTTAGGGATGTTTCTTGGATGGCAGTGATGTCAGCGGCACTTGCTCGTGTGTGCAGTTTGTGTGTGGGTTGAATCTTCCAGTCGTGTTTGCCTCATGTGACGGCGGTTGTGTTCTTGGTGTCAGTTTTGTGACCACATGACTGGATTTCAGTTGCTGAAGCATTTTTGCTACTGTTCAGTACTGCTGGGGTTTTCATCTGAGGTTGATGATTGATGAACTAGTGTTTGGCTCAAATTTCAGAATTGAATTTTGGGGATGAAATTCCTTTAAGGGGGGAAAGTTGTGAGACCCTGACCCGTTTCTTTTTGGAAATGATTTAAGTGTTGATGGAGTTGGGATTCACTCTTGACCTTAGTGATGTTTCAGGTGAGTGTTTGAGTTTGGACACACGTGAAAGATATAATCGGAGAAGAATATGAGATTCTAAGAGATGTCTGGACAAAAATGTGTGAAAGCATGTGAAGAAAAGTGATAAACCTTCACTATTTTGGTCATAACTCTTGGTACAAAATGAATTTTGATATGCGGTTTGGACCATTGAAAAGTAGACTTGCGGGTCTTCAGTTTGAGAACAAGAACAACCCTATTTGGAGTTCGGACGAAGGAGATATGATTATTTGAAGTTGGGACAACAGTGTAGTGAAATGGGAAACCGCTCAAGTGGTAAAAAGACCGCTCGAGCGGTCTCTTCGGACAAACTATTATAAAGGCGATGGAATGGTTAGTTATTTGTGCAAAGCTTATCCTCTAAGCTTCCATTTCTCTCTCCTAAAGCCCTAGACCATTAGCTTTGCCTTCTCTCTAAGCTTTGGGTGTGTTCGAGGTCAGATATTGGTGATTGGAGGGCGGATCCTTGTTATACTAGCCATGGGCTTCACTTGCATCCAAATGAAATTGTGTTTCTGCGGATTTGGCTTTTCACCGATTGGTAAAGCTTCGGGTTTGTGACCATATGAGGTAGGATCCTAGACTGTATGGATGTTTAAGGGTGTTATATGCAATTATAGGTGTTTTCACAGAGTGATTTTGCCTGAAAATGCTTTAAAGGTTGTTTTTCATGTTTAAATCGTGTTGTTGGATGAAAAGCATGTTTTTCGCTTTTTTGTTGGTTTATTACATGTTCCGGATGTGTGGATATTCGAGATTTCCAAAAAGGTGATTTTGAAAACAGTGGTGTGATGAAACTTTTGAAAAACGTGTTGTTTGGCGGTTTGGAGCTAACCTTTGAGGTTGAGTCTCAACTTTTAAAATGTTTTGGATGTATGTTTCACATGCTTATGGATCTCCATTTGATGGATGTTGGATCCCTTTTTATATATGTTGATATATAACTATTTTCGTGAAAATGTATTTCGTAGTTGAGCTACTATTCGATTTTTGTGAAAGTATTCTCTAGATGTACCGCAATGACGTGTATTTGGCACGAGTTCTCCTCGGTGTAAGTCCGGAAACGTGCGTAGTGTAGGTACTTAAGTCCTTTGGGTTAGTCCCCGCAGATTGAGACGGTTGGGTGCTTAGTTCCCTTGGGTGGTCGCCCATAAATTAAGTGGTTCGTCGTGGTGCTCCGTATAGAACTTTTCATTACCTAGTAGGTCTTAAGTGGTTCATGACTAGGGTAATGGGCAGGAGTCTATCATTGTTAGCTCTAATTCCTTGTGATGGAGTCGGTACATAGGATTCATTTACTTTATCCTCGGCTGCGTGCTCCGAGTGGATTTGTTATATTTTTCTCCTCGATGTGTAGCCCGAGTGGAGCATACTAGTTTATTTTCCTCGATGTGTATTTCGACTGAAAAATAATATTTTGGTTACCATTTTCCTTCAACTATAAAACGTTGTTTTCCATTGTATAAATGCTTGGTTGTGAGGGAAAAACTGTTTTGGAGGTTGTGGGAAAACTTGGAGTTTTATGACGTGAAACCTTTTTGGGCTCTATGGTTGAGTTTGCTCCCACCATATGTTTACATTGTTGATATGCATGGTTTTTAGAATGAAATGTGGGTTTTATGAAGTAAAATCATTTTGAGACTTGTGTTGGCCTGATGGAAAACTTGTGATTTTGGGTTGAAAAAACCTTTTTGGCTCTTGTGGTTGAGCCTGCATGCCTATGATTGCATTTCCTTCTTTACAGCTTTACTGTCTGTTCCTATTGGGCTTCGGCTCATTTGCTGTAGAACCTTTTAAGGTAAGCGTGGTCCTGTAGGATGACCCGGTGGTACCTAGAGGTGGCTGATGACGAGATTTCTATTTTGTCTTTGATAGGTAGCTTATACCTGTTGTATATGTCTCATGTTTATTTGTAACATATTGTAAATCGTATACTATTCTTATGGTTGTATGCATGTTTTAATGCTTTTGAGAGAACCTCGGGTTGGTTGTTATTTTCTGTAGTTTCATACTACGTTTTACGTTGTTGGGTTCAACGGCTTACAAAAAGGGATTTTGAAATGGTTTATGTTTCATTCAAACTGTTGTGGCTCGAGGGAGGTTTTGGAGCCTTGTTTGGATGGGTTTTCCTTTGGCATGGTTGCCTTGTGACTTTGCAAAATGTTGGAAAAATGTTTGAGTGTTGGAAAGAAAAAGTTGTATTTTCAAAAGTTGGTCTGGAGCCTGACCGCTCGAGCGGCCTATCGGGCGGTCTCTATAAACATTATGTTTTTCTCTTTTGGTTTCAAAATTCAGTGTCCCTGGGAGGACCGCTCGAGCGGTCTTTTGACCGATCGAGCGGTCTCGGCAGATTTCAAAATTTTGTAGTTTGTTTTTAAAAGCTTGGCTCTTAGGGACCGTGACCTTGGCCTTTACGCTATTCTTTTGCAATGATTAAACCCTCGGTGGCACATTTTTCACAATGGTTTTAGCCTCATTTGGGCTTTGCGATTTTTATCCCTTTTCGTTTGGGCATTTAAGGTGGTTGTTCGTAGGCTTTTCGCGTGACCCGGAGTTTGGGGCGTGACAACTTGGTATCAGAGCTCTGGGTTCGAATACATATGAGTTGTGGGAAGAGGGTGTGTTACCTTGTGAGCAAAAATGTGTATGTTCTTGGTTACTTGTGTTTTGAACATGTTGTATATAGGTGAGTATGGAGGTTG
This sequence comes from Heliamphora exappendiculata, assembly GCA_034768845.1. Classification (NCBI taxonomy): domain Eukaryota; kingdom Viridiplantae; phylum Streptophyta; class Magnoliopsida; order Ericales; family Sarraceniaceae; genus Heliamphora; species Heliamphora exappendiculata. The sequence continues at coordinate 21,414 of JAOTRH010475440.1, read as the reverse complement.
GACCTTATGATTGATTAGTCTTGTGTTTGGATTAACAAACTTGGGAGCCTAGTTAGAAACGCGTTTCGTGGACGTGATTTCTAGCAAGGAATCTAAGTGGATTGTCCAAAGTGAGTCGTCATTCTTTTCGGTTCTCCTCGGTATCGGTGTTGTGTTCGCATGATTATTGTGGCTATGTGTTAGCATGATTATGTGGTATATGGTAGAAATAACAAGATAGATCGACCTTAGGTTGTCGTGTTTTATGTTTTCTTTCTTTATATATAACCTGTACACCCTTCGAGACGACGAGATCGTGGTTTGGGTTTGGTTATGTGCGACTTGGTTGTTATCAGTTATAGAGGTAAGGTTATGGGTTGAGCGTCGATCGCTTGGTATTTCGTGGAACTCGTCAGTGAAGTTGGCCTCGGTTGGCAAACTGTTGAGTGTTGGTATGAGCAGGGTTTTGTTCAGGTGTAGTCAAAGCATGGTTGATGGCTCTGGCTAAGTAGTTGACTCCTTTTTTGAGTATGCTACTGGAGGTTTGAGTTGTGTTAAGGATAGCCTTGTGAGTAGGGGCGATGGGGTGTTAGAAACCCTGAGAATCAGTCGTTGCGACTAGATTGGTGGATAGATCTGTGGATCAGGATAAGCCCTTTCAGTTAGGGTTGGATGTACGTGGTTTGGCCGTGTGATGGATTAGGTATGTCGTGAGCCATGCTATGTCATGAGTCGTGTACTCAGTATGGGGTATAGACGGGAACATAGTGGATGGGAACATGATAATCCTTGGCCAGGCGTATGTTGAGATAGCAAAACTTGAGTGGCTCTGGAGACCTTCCCTGGTAGTTAGGATGTTGATGATGGTCAGCAGGATGTTGACGGTAATTATAGTAGCATATGAGGATGTGCTGATAGTTTGAGTAGTCTGATGACCTTAGACGTTGTATACCTTCTTGGGGTTCGAGAATTGAGTTCCGAGTGAGTGAGCTCAAGGATCAGGATTGGGTTCCCTTTTATTTGGTGTTGTGCCATGGACAGTGGGCTTAGTGGGCTCGATACGGTGATATGATTGTGATTTTCCTAGCAGGAGTTAGGTTATGCAGTGGATAATTTGAATATCGTGATCAGAATTGACAGCAGCTGTGTGACTGCAGTCGATGTGGCCTCGGGGTAGGAATTACATAGCTCTTAGAGGCTGAGTGTTGATGCGTATTGGCAGTACGCCGAGGCTGGGTCATGGTTTCTTGTTGGCCTTTTGCTTTCCATTAGATGGAAGGAGGGAGAGAGTTTTCTTGTAGATGATTGATTTGTAGATGATTGTCTGGTGCGAGTTATTTCATCTCGGGTGGATAGAGATGCTAGGTTTCGCTTGGTTCAGGTTTTAACCGTGCTCTACGACTGTGAAATCTCAGTGGATTTGTATCCGTGTTATGACCCTTGGAGTTGTGACTCAGGGACGTGTATCGCCAGGATCGGGTGATTGGATGACTGGTTCTTCATGGCTCTTTGGATGTTAAACATCTGTGTGTAACCTGGGATCCGATTGCTCCCATGGTTGGAAACTTTAAAGAATTGTATGATGGAGTTGGTATTTTTCAGCAGTGAAAGACCGTAAAAGAGTACGTATGAGTATGGTACATATGATAGGTTGTGGTAACCTAGTCGGTATGGTTTCAATAGATGGTTGAACCAGTGGGGTTGTGTTCCCTGTGAGGTCGAGTTGATAGACGAGGGATGCTAGTTGATAAGGGCATCGGTGTTAATACAGAAGAGTTCCTTTGTAGTAATCAGTTAAGGATCGTTGACCGTTGTGTGTGTGTATGGTTGTGCTTTTAGCTCATGACAGAGCGGGAATTTTGTCAGACCAGTGGGGCTGTGATATGCGTATGGTGGATTTTTGGTAGACTTTTGTGAGTCGAACCTTTGTTTTTGTTTGCAAACTTGGAACTATTTACCGTTCTTGGAGTTGAGGAGTGGCTATCAACTGTGGTAACTGCTGTGCTTTGGCATAACAGTAGTTTGTATGGATGGTGGTTCCGAGAGTATGACGGTGGAAAAGCCTTGGTTGGCGTGGACTGTTCGGACCGACGCGATAGTTTGATTGGGAACGAAAAGGCCGTGATGAGTTCTGCATACGAGGGATTTATTACGTGTAAGAGGCAAGTCTGGGTTAGTTATTCGACGGACGAGTCTAGGGACTCAAGATGGTTGATATATGTATTTTGCATTGGGGTTGATGTTGGATGATGATCACCGTGTTTGCTTTACCGATTGACGGCGACCACATTTTGTTTGAGGGTGATCTGTAATATGATGTCAGTAATTTAATGGCGAGACGTTGAGATGAGTAGTGATGCGCTGTTGTACGGGACATATGGTAGGGTTTCTGTAGGTTTTTGGATGCCTACGAACTGTTTTTCCTTCGTAACATGCGTGACGTGTTTGGTTAAGAAACTCGTTTTGGTCAGGTGACTTTGTGGCTATGATGCCGAATTGGTTTTCGGTTGTGTGGGACCTTGTCTAGGACAATGGTGTACCACCTGATGTTTCCCCTGGGTGAGAATAGTAGTTTGTAATGACAGATCAAGTTGGGAATGGCAGTTTGAGGGTTTGTTGACATATGTTCTTTGATGTCCAGGTAAGTAAGGGAGCTTCTCCCTAGAGTCGCATGTCTATGTTGTTGCTCATGGATTGGCGTCAGGATAGCTTCAGTGATGGAGATGTTGGCATTGACAGGGTGATGACGTGGTATTAAAGTCGGTGGTCGTCAGGTGATCGTCGGAACTTGGGTAAAGTTTGTGTGTGGAACTTGTGACTCCTTCGCGTGATCGATGTCAGGGTTTGATGTCATATGTTTGGACTTGTAAAGATAGCCATTTGTGTGCATGGGTGGGATGTGATTGAGCCAGGCAGTGATAGTGAGAATGAAGGGGTATTAGTCTCTATGTCCTGTCATGGAATAGAGCATGTCTGAGATCAAGTGCCGTGATGGATTGATCTCGTGTGACGCGTTTATCGCTAGAGTGGTTTGTGATCAGTGAGAGTTGTGTTTTGAGGATCAGTAGCATGAGCAGAAATTTGATCCGGAGTTCAGGGATGTTTCTTGGATGGCAGTGATGTCAGCGGCACTTGCTCGTGTGTGCAGTTTGTGTGTGGGTTGAATCTTCCAGTCGTGCTTGCCTTATGTGACGACGGTTGTGTTTTTGGTTTCAGTTTTGTGACCACATGACTGGATTTCAGTTGCTGAAGCATTTTTGCTACTGTTCAGTATTGCTGGGGTTTGCATCTGAGGTTGATGATTGATGAACTAGTGTTTGGCTCAAATTTCAGAATTGAATTTCGGGGACGAAATTCTTTTAAGGGGGGAAAGTTGTGAGACCCTGACCCGTTTCTTTTTGGAAATGATTTAAGTGTTGATGGAGTTGGGATTCACTCTTGACCTTAGTGATGTTTCAGGTGAGTGTTTGAGTTTGGACACACGTGAAAGATATAATCGGAGAAGAATATGAGATTCTAAGAGATGTCTGGAAAAAAATGTGTGAAAGCATGTGAAGAAAAGTGATAGACCTTCACTATTTTGGTCATAACTCTTGGTACAAAATGAATTTTGATATGCGATTTGGACCATTGGAAAGTAGACTTGCGGGTCTTCAGTTTGAGAACAAGAACAACCCTATTTGGAGTTCGGACGAAGGAGATATGATCATTTGAAGTTGGGACAACAGTGTAGTGAAATGGGAAACCACTCAAGTGGTAAAAAGACCGCTCGAGCGGTCTGTTCGGACAAACTATTATAAAGGCTATGGAATGGTTAGTTATTTGTGAAAAGCTTATCCTCTAACCATTTCTCTCTCCTAAAGCCCTAGACCATTAGCTCTGCCTTCTCTCTAAGTTTTGGGTGTGTTCGGGGCCAGATATTGGTGATTGGAGGGCGGATCCTTGTTATACTAGCCGTGGGCTTCACTTGCATCCGAATGAAATTGTGTTTTTACGGATTTGGCTTTTCACCGGTGTGTGAAGCTTTAGGTTTGTGACCCTATGAGGTAGGATCCTGGACTGTATAGATGTTTAAGGGTGTTATATGCAATTATAGGTGTTTTCACCGAGTGATTTTGCCTGAAAATGCTTTAAAGGTTGTTTTTCGTGTTTAAACCATGTTATTGGATGAAAAGCATGTTTTTTGCTTTTTCCTTGGTTTATTATATGTTCCGGATGTGTGGATATTCGTGGTTTTCAAAAAGGTGATTTTGAAAACGGTGGTGTGATGAAACTTTTGAAAAACGTGTTGTTTGGAGGTTTGGAACTAACCTTTGGGGTTGAGTCTCAACTTTTAAAATATTTTGGATGTATGTTTTACATGCTTATGGATCCCCATTTGATGGATGTTGGATCCCTTTTTATACATGTTGATGTATAACTATTTTCGTGAAAATATTTTTCGTAGTTGAGCTACGATTCAGTTTTTGTGAAATGATTCTCTAGATGTACTGCGCTGATGTGTATTTGGCACGAGTTTTCCTCGGTGTAAGTTCGGAAACGTGTGCAGCGTAGGTACTTAGGTCCTTCGGGTTAGTCCCCGTAAATTGAGACGGTTTGGTGCTTAGTTCCCTCAGGTGGTCGCCCGTAAATTAAGTGATTCGTCGTTGTGCTCCGTATAGAACTTTTCATTACCTAGTAGGTCTTAAGTGGTTCAGGACTAGGGTAATGGGCATGAGTCTATTGTTGTTACCTCTAACCCCTTGTGATGGAGTTGGTACATAGGATTCATTTACTTTATCCTCGACTGCGTGTTCCGAGTGGAATTGTTATATCTTTCTCCTCGGTGTGTAGCCCGAGTGGAGCATACTGTTTTACTTTCCCCGATGTGCATTTTGAGTGGAAAATAACATTTTGGTTACCATTTTTCTTCAACTGTAAAACGTTGTTTTGCATTGTATAAATGCTTGGTTGTGAGGGGAAAACTGCTTTGGAGGTTGTGGAAAAACTTGAAATTTTATGACGTGAAACCTTTTTGGGCTCTGTGGTTGAGTTAGCTCCCACCATATGTTTGCATTGTTGATATGCATGATTTTGAGAATGAAATGTGGGTTTTATGAAGTAAAACCGCTTTGAAACTTGTGTTGACCTGATGGAAAATTTTTGATTTTGGGTTGAAAAAACATTTTTGGCTCCTGTGGTTGAGCCTGCGTGCCTATGATTGCATTTCTTCCTTTATAGCTTTACTGTCTATTCCTATTGGGTTTCGGCTCATTTGCTGTAAAACCTTTTCAGGTAAGCGTGGTCCTGTAGGTTGACTCGGTGGTGCCTAGATGTGGCTGATGACACGATTTCTGTTTTGTCTTTGATTGGTAGCTTATACCTGTTGTATATGTCTCATGTTTATTTGTAACATGTTGTAAATCGTATACTATTCTTATGGTTGTATGCATATTTTAATACTTTTGAGAGAACCTCGGGTTGGTTGTTATTTTTCGTAGTTTCATACTACGTATTACGTTGTTGGGTTCAACGGCTTACAAAACGGGATTTTGAAATGGTTTATGTTTCATTCAAACTATTGTGGCCTGAGGGAGGTTTTGGAGCCTTGTTTGGATGGGTTTTCCTTTGGCATGGTTGCCTTGTGACTTTGCAAAATGTTGAAAAAATATTTGAGTGTTGGAAAGGAAAAGTTGTATTTTCAAAAGTTGGTCCGGAGCCTGACCGCTCGACGCACCGCTCGAGCGGCCTATCGGGCGGTCTCTACAAACATTCTATTTTTCTCTTTTGGTTTCAAAATTCAGTGTCCCTAGGTGAACCGCTCGAGCGGTCTGGGCAGATTTCAAAATTTTATAGTTTGTTTTTAAAAGCTTGGCTCTTAAGGACCGTGACCTTGGCCTTTGGGCTATTCTTTTGCAATGATTAAACCCTCGGTGGCACGTTTTTCAAAAAGGTTTTAGCCTCGTTTGGGCTTTGCGGTTTTCATCCATTTTTGTTTGGGCGTTTGAGGTGGTTGTTCGTAGGCTTTTTGCGTGATCCGGAGTTTAGGGCGTGACAGTGGAAGTCCAAAAACGTGCACATAATGGGTTCGCTACGGTCCCTCGGGTTAATCCCCATAAATGTGGTTTGGTTATACTTCGTCCATCGGTCGTGAAAATCTGTAAAGAAGTCTAGTACCCTGTGAGTGGCTTTATTGTTGTAACACCGTATAGAACTTGTCATTATCTAGTAGGCCTTAAGTGGTTCAGGACTAGGATAGTGGACATGAGTCTATAGTTGTTATCTTTGTCGATGTTGCAGGGTCGGTACATAGGACTACATTTTATATCTTTCTCCTCGGCTGTGTGGCCTGAGTGGAGCATTTTGTTTTGTTACAGCTTTCCCTTGACTGTGACATGATATATGTTAGGATGATATGCATAGTTTGAAGGATGGAAAACTTGTGATTTTAAAAGGAAAACCTTTTTGGCTCATGTGGTTGAGCCTTTATGCTTATGATTGCAAGACCTGCTTTATAGCTTTACTGTCTATGTTCTATTAGGTTTCGGCTCACGGTGTGAGATTTTGTTGTAAAACCTTTTTCAGGTGAACACGAGGAGTTGACCTAGATTTTTGTGGTGGCGGAAGACTAGTTGTAGTTTTTCTATTTTGACATGTACTTTTACATGTGATGCCTATTTCAGAAGGCTGGTTTTGTACGCCTTGAGGCAATATACTTATTCATGTATGAGATTGCATGTTTACACTTTATGAGAGTTGAACTGTGGGAATTTTTATCCAAATGATGTATATTTTCGAGTTGATGGTTTTCCACCTGCAAATTTTATTTTCTCAAACTGTGTTTGGGTGGGATTTCACGTGACCCTAGTGTTTGGGGCATGACAACTTGGTATCAGAGCTCTGAGTTCGAATACCTACGAGCCATGGGAAAGAGGGTACATCACCTTGTGATGATGTATGTGTGCTTGATTGCACGTGTTCAAGAGTTTTCTTACTTTAGCATGATAGCCTGTGGTGTATACGTGAGTATGAAAGTTGGACCTCAGGATGATTAGTCTTGCCTTCGGGCATTTGGATTAACAAACTTGAGAGCCAAGTTAGAGACGCATTTTGCAGACGTGATTTCTAGCTAGGAATCTAAGTGGGTTATCCAGATAGACGAGTCTTTCTTGTCGGTTCTCCTCAGTATGCGAGATGTGATGACATGATCTTAAGTGGCTATGTGTTAGCATGCTTATATGTGATATGTCTTTTATGTTAGCAATAACATGCTGTATGGATGCTTATTCTGTTATATTGCTTTCGTCTACAATTATGTCCACGCGAGGAGGACGAGGACCAGGCCGTGGTCGAGGCTGTGGCCGTAGTTCTGGCCGAAGGGACATTCTAGTCTCAGATATTGGGGATGCTAATGCACCCCAAGGACCTGCTGACAGAGATCTGATGCGTGAGATGGTAGGCTCCATCCGGCAGCTGGCTGAGGCCCCTATGGGGAGAGAGAGTGTACCCGAGCCGAGGGCTACGGTCGCGATGTGTGATTTTTACCGTCTAGACCCTCCTACTTTTTCTGGAGATCTTAACCCCACGGTGACCTCTGAATGGCTGAAGCTGGTTACCAGGATCTTTGATACCCTTTAAATTGAGGCGGATGATCAGCTGGTTTCTTTTGCTACCTTTCAGCTGAGAGGGAGTGCTCATATGTGGTGGAAGTTCGCCAAGACTACAGTGGGAGGCACTTAGGATGCATTCACAAAGGTATTTATGGAGAAATACTTTCCAGCGACTCTGAGGGATCGCTACAGAGAAGAATTCCTTTTTCTAACTTAGGGGACGATGACAGTGGTTGAGTATGAGGCCGAGTTTACTAGCCTATCCCAGTTTTCAGAGGAGATTATGCCTATTGAGGTGTTCCGTGAGAAACGGTTCGAGAGGGGTTCGAGGCCCACTATCCAAGACAGAGTAGCAGCATTTGGGATGCAGATCTTTACAAAGTTAGTGGAGATTGCCATGAAGGTGGAAGATACTCTGAACGAGACACGCAGAGACAGGGACAGTAGGGGTCAGCTAGGTGGGGGACGCGCACAGGATCGGGGATGCACAGGATCGCGCACAGGATCGGGGATGCACAGGATCGCGCAGAGGATCTGGTCCGAGTTCTCATCCGATGGGGCCATATCCGCCACAGTCTTCTGCATCTACACCTCCTGTGGCTTCAACGGGAAGGTCAGAGCAGAGAGAGCCTCTTTGTCATAGATGCCAACGGCCAGGGCATCGTGCGGTAGAATGCTAGAGTCCAGCACCAGTTCAGGCACAGTCACAGTCGCAAGCGCCAGCGAGAGGACCACCGATATGTTTTGAGTGCGGCTAGTCAGGGCGCATCCAGAGGAACTGTCCCAGAGGAGGGAGCTTTCAGAGTATAGCTGGAGCACCTGTTACTCCATCTGCCGAGGGATGCCAGCCATCTAGGTTTGCAGAAGGGGGCACTTCAGTACAGTTAGGCAGACAGTCGACAGTTCAGGGCCGTAGTGGACCAGTCAGGGCATATGTTCTTGCAGATCCATGTTCATCCAGAGCACCGATCGTACCCGATGCTACTACTACCACCTCCATGATAAGAGGTACTTTTCTAGTCTATAGATCATGGGCCAGTGTTCTTATAGACACCAGAGCATCACATTCGCTTATTTCTTCCGCGTTTGCATCTGCATTGGGGTTGAAAACAGACTTGTTGGGTAGTGCTTTGAGCGTGGAGACCCTAGTCAGTAGGAGTGTGATGTTGAGTCATGTCTGTAGATCCTGTGTGTTGGGGGTCACCGGTCATTGTTTAGAGTTTGACTTTATCATTCTAGACATGACCGTGTTTGATGTCATCCTAGGGATGGATTGACTGACCACCTATCGTACCTTTATCGATTGCAATCGACAGAGGGTAACGATTTGTACACCGGCGGGAGATTGCTTTTGTTTTGTTGGAGACCGGGATGAGGGTTTGATGTCTCTGCCTAATGCTGTGCAAGACCAGGGCAACCTGGGTTCCCTCTTTTCAGCCCTTATGTTCGATGTGGAGGTTAGGATTCGAGGAGAGTTACCTCCGATGGTTTGCGACTACCCAGATGTCTTTCCTGATGATCTGTTTGAGTTGCCACCAAGCCGTGAGGTAGAGTTCTCTATTGATCTGGTTCTCGAGCTGCTCCCATATCTATACCGTCTTATCGTTTTGCACCCGCTGAGTTGCGTGAACTCAAGGTACAGTTTCAGGGGTTGCTTGGTAGAGGGTTTATATGCCCGAGTACTTCACCGTGGGGAGCTCCTGCTCTTTTTGCGAAGAAGAAGAATGGATCTTTGTGTTTGTGTATCAACTCCCGGAAGCTGAATCAGGTGACAGTGAAGAACAAGTGTCCGATACCGAGGATAGATGATCTGTTTGATCAGCTGAAGGGTTCGAGCTGCTTTTCAAAAATTGACTTGAGATCAGGGTACCTCCAGTTGAGGATTAGGGATGACGTCATAGCGAAGACCGCCTTCCGGACTTGCTATGGTCACTACGAGTTTTTGGTCATGCCGTTCGGTCTGACGAATGCTCCTGCTACGTTCATGAGTCTGATGAGCCGGATCTTCCATCCTTATCTGGACAGTTTTGTGCTAGTGTTTGTGAATGATATTATGATATATTGACCCACTAGAGAGGCACACGAGGATCACCAGTGGATCGTGCTACAGACTTTGAGGGAGCATCGCTTGTATGCGAAGTTCGACAAGTGTGAGTTTTGGATGTCTGCGGTGAGATTTCTTGGAAACGTAGTGTCGACAGACATAGTAGCTGTGGATTCGTTGAAGACTGATGTTGTGACCAGTTGGGAGCGACCGAAGAACGTCTTTGAGATATGCAATTTTCAGGGTTTAGCAGGTTACTGCCGACGGTTCGGGAAGGACTTTGCTAGACTTGTTGCACTGATGACGCGCCTGACGCAGAAGGGAGTTGTGTTTGTTTGGAATGGGTCCTGTGAGTCGGCATTCCAGGAGCTGAAGACGAGGTTGATTAGCGCGCCAGTGTTGATCATCCCATAGCGAGGCTTGGGGTATACAGTGTACTGTGACGCGTCACATGACGGTCTTGGATGTGTTCTAATGCAGGGGTAAGGTTGTAGCCTACGGTTCTCGACAGTTGAAGACACATGAGAAGAACTACCCGACACACGATCTAGAGTTGGCAGCCGTGGTCTTTGCCTTGAAGACATGGCGTCACTATCTTTATGGTGAGCACTTCGAGGTTTTCTCTAATCACAAGAGTCTGAAATACTTGTTTTCGCAAAAGGATTTGAACTTGCGCCAACGACGATGGATGCAGTTGTTGGAGGATTATGATTTTTGACTTGCAGTATCATCCAAGGAAGGCCAATATTGTGGCAGACGCTCTTAGTAGGAAATCGCATGGTCGTTAGCTTCTGTGGCTATACGCGAGTGGGACATGCTTAGAGAGGTTAGGGAGTTTAATTTGTGTCTCGGGGAGACAACGGCGGGTGCCACTTTGTTTTCAGTAGTTACTCGACCAGCATTGATTGCACGAGTGTTTGAGGTTCAGCAGATGGATCAGGAGGCTCAGATGATACGGGATCGTGTTGCTAGTGGAGAGGATACATCAGGTTAGATTGTGGGTTCAGATTAGAGTCTGAGGTTGGCTGGGAGGTTGTTTGTGCCAGAGTCATGCCGAGCTGATCTACTACGTGAGTGTCATCATTCTCACCTTGCAGTGCATCTTGGAGGCACGAAGATGTATCATGACCTACGTCGTCAATTCTGTTGGATGGGAATGAAGAGGGACGTGATCCAGTTTATTTCTCAGTGCCTTACCTGTCAGAAGGTGAAGGCGGAACACCAGAGACCGACAGGATTGCTACATTCGTTGCCGATATCAGAGTGGAAGTGGGAGCATCTCACGATGGACTTTGTGTCAGAAATTCCTCGGTCACCTAGGGGACACGATGCCGTATGGGTCATGGTTGATAGGTTGACGAAGTCTACACACTTTCTCCCCATTCGAGTGAAGGATTCGGTGGAATGACTGAATAGCTTGTATGTTAGAGAGATAGTCCGGTTGCATGGAGTGCTAGTGTCTATTATTTTTGACCGAGACCCGCGCTTCACATCGCTCTTTTGGAAGAGTCTTCAGGAGGCTTTGGGGACGAACTTAATGTTCAGTACAGCCTTTCACCCCAGATGGATGGTCAGTCAGAGAGGACTATGCAGATTTTAGAAGATATGCTGAGGGCTTATGTCCTTGATTTCAGGGGTTCTTGGGAGGATCACCTACCGTTGGCAGAGCTTGCATACAACAACAGCTATCATCTAGTATTGGGATGGCACTATATGAGGCTTTGTATGATAAACCGTGTAGATCGCCTGTGTGTTAGACAGATGTGGGAGAGACCACATTCTTAGGACCCAACATGGTATGGGAGACGACAGAGAAGGTTGCCATGATTCTCCAGCGCCTACTGACAACTTAGAGCCTCCAAAAGTGTTATGCAGATCAGAGAAGGCGACCTTTGGAGTTTGCAGTCGGGGATCATGTGTTCCTGAAGGTCTCGCCACATAGGGGGTTTGATGAGGTTTGGTCGTAGCAAAAAGCTATCACTGCGCTTCATTGGACAATTTGAGATCCTCGACAAGATTGGTGAAGTTGCATACCGTTTGGCTTTACCTCCTCGGTTAGCATCTGTACACAACGTGTTCCACATTTCTATGCTTCTGAGGTACGAGCCTGATCCTTCACATGTGTTAGATTGGGATGAAGTACGGGTTGATGAGGACGCCACTTATGAGGAGCGTCAAGTGAAGATTCTTGATACAAAGGAGCAGGTGTTATGGGAAAAAAATTGCTTATGCCAAGGTCCTATAGCTTCATCGCGGAGTTGAGGAAGCGACATGGGAGCTAGAGTCTGGGGCACGTGCTAGATACCCAGACATGTTTACTTTGTGACCTTGTAGCGAATTTCGGGGGCAAAATTCCTTAAGGGGGCGAGAGTTGTGAAACCTTGTTCCGTCTCTTTTTGTTATATATGCATATTCGGTATTTTTAAGCACATTTTTGCGTTTTTGCTTTAATATGTATATATGTGTTTTGATGCATGTTTCAATTTAAATAAACATACGGGGTTGGTCCCGAGGGATGTGGGGAGTTACGGTGCGAATTTTAAAAATTCAAAAAAAAAAGATATTTTGGAGGCCTACAAATATCTAGAGTTAGGTATTTTCAAAAGATATTTTTAAATTTTAACTATTAAGTTTCTTCCTTTTTCTCTCTACCTTTTCTCTAACTTCTCGGGGGCTTGGGGCTTGATTTTTGACGGACCAACTGCGGATCCTTACTATCGGCATCGAGGGCTACACATCCATCCGGAAGAAATTTTATTCTGGCGAAGCTCGATTTTGCACGTGGATCGAGACATTGAGTTTTGACTTACCGAGGTAGGATCCTAGACTGTATAACTGTTAGAGGGTGTTATGTGTAATCTTATGCATCTTTACCGTTTAAAAACGCATGAAAAGTGATTTATGTTTTAAATTCAGTTTTGGGTTAAAATAGTTTTTCGGCATTTCGGTTGGATGAAATTGGGCGTTGGGTGTTCCTTTTGAGGTTTTATGATAGCCTTGGGCTCGGGTACACCCTTAGGTATGAAAACGGGTGTTTTTGAAGTTTGGTTTGAGGTGAGGAGGACAAAATCGTAGGTAAAAATCATTATCTGGGCAAGGTGAGTCGACTGGACTCATGAGTTCAGTTGACTGGATCTTGAGTTTGGGAGGTCAGTCGACTGGACTCTTGGGGTCAGTCGACTGAAGTGCTTCTATTTCAAAATTTTGCCTTTTCCAAATGCTTTTTCAGTCGACTCGGGGTTGGGTCCAGTTGACTGAAGTGCTGGGTGTTCGCTTTGGCGTTTTGGTGGTCTTTTTGGGAAAAAGGTTGGGTTCATTTTGGAAAAAAGGTTCATTTTTTTCGAAAAACGTGTTTTGTTAAAGGTTTGGAGCTAGCCGGTGGGGTTGAGTCTCAACTTCTAAAACGTTTCGATGAAAATATATTTTTACATGTTTTGTTTGATCTCCATGGTTGATGGATGGGATCCCGTTTTATACAGGTGTTATATAAATGTTTTACCGTCTTTCGTAGTTGAGCTACGTAATGGTTTTGAAATATTTTCATAGATGTACTGTAATAATGTGTAGTTTTGAGTTGGGCTTCTGTTGTTCCTTGGTGGAAGTCCAAAAATGTGCACAAAGTGGGCTCGCTACGGTCCCTCAGGTTAATCCCCGTAAACTTGGTTTGGTTATACTTCATCCATCGGTCATGGAAATCTGCAAAAAAGTCTAGTTCCTCGTGAATGGCTTTATTGTTGTAGCTCCGTATAGAACTTGTTATTATCTAGCAGGCATTAAGTGGTTCAAGACTAAGAAAATTGACAAGAGTTTATAATTGTTACCATTGTCGGTGTGGCAGAGTCGGTACATAAGACTACATTTTATATTTTTCTCCTCGGCTGTGTGGCCTGAGTGGAGCATTTTGTTTTGTTACGGCTTTCCCTTGATTATGGCATGATATCTGTTAGGATGATATGCATAGTTTGAAGGATGGAAAACTTGTGATTTTAGAAGAAAAACATTTTTGGCTCTTGTGGTTTTAGAAGGAAAACATTTTTGGCTCTTGTGGTTGAGCTTGTATGCTTATGATTGCATGACCTGCTTTATAGCTTTACTGTCTATCTTCTATTGGGTTTCGGCTCACGATGTGAGATTTTGCTGTAAAACTTTTTCCAGGTGAGCACGAGGAGTTGACCTAGATTCCTATGGTGGCGGAAGACTAGTTGTAGTTTTTCTGTTTTGACATGTACTTTTACATGTGATACCTGTTTCAGAAGGCTAATTTTGTATGCCTTGAGGCGATATATTTATTCATGTATGAGATTGCATGTTTACAATTTATGAGAGTTGAACTGTAGAGATTTTTATCCAAATGATGTATATTTTGTAGTTGACTCACACACGTCAAACGCAAACCCACAACGCCCCCAAGCGCTCAACACAAACCCACAACGCCCCAAGTAACAAGGAACTTGGTAAAAAGGGGCAACAAGGATGAAAAATAACCTTTTCCCAAACATTCGGCCAAATACGGGTGAAAAACGGTTAAAATTTTTTGACATACCTTCACTCTTTTGATCATAACTATTTCTACAAAACGAATTTTGAAGTGAGAGAGGTATCATTGGAAAGAAGACTTATGGGCTTCAATTTGAATACAAAAATGACCCAATTTTGAGTTCGGATGAGGGAGATATATCCATTTTAAAAATGAATTTTGAACCAGTGAAAACAGACCACGGGTTAGACCGCTCGAGCGGTCTGTCCAGTGGTCAGACAACCTAAGAACTCCTCAAAACCGCCCCTAGACCGCTTCAGCGGTCCGTCCAGCTGTCCTACGTGAGGAACTGATCAGTTAAGAAAATTTTGAGCCTCCAACCTTCCCACAATCATCCAACAACTATCCAAACTCAAAATCAAAGCTACTAAACTCCCTTTTAACCTCCTCGAACATACGTAAGCCTGAGGCTACCACCAAAACCTCAAAAGAAACCCTCAAACCCAGATTCCATCAAACCAAAATCAACTAAAAATGGTTTTTAACCCCAAAACTCAACTTTTACAGAAAATTAAATCTACAACAATTCGACCGATAAAAATACACCCGATTACACGTAGCATATTTATAAAACATACAGGTCTAGAATCCTACCTCGGCGAGTTAAAATCTCAATGCCTTGAACCACGTGCAAAATCGAGTTTCACTAGAATAAAATTCTGTCCGGATGGTTTGGTAGCCCACCGTGCCAAAAGCAAGGATCCGGTGTTGGATCGTTGAGAATCGAGCCCCAAGCCCCCGAGAACTTAGAGAGAAGGCAGAAAGATAAAGGAAAAAGCTTAGGAGTTAAGTTTTGAAAATATCTTTTTGAAAATATCTAATTCCATATATTTATATGCCTCCAAAATATCTTTTTTCTTTTAATTTTTGATATTCGCACCACAACGGCCCACGACCCCGGGAACCTACCCCACATGCATATCTAACCCCGATCATACATCTAAAAGCATTTAAACATGCAGAAACAAAAACGAAAAACACACGTCAAAAAGCGCCGAATAAGAAAACGGGTCAGGGTCTCACAACTTTACCCCCCTTAAAGAAATTTTGCTCCCGAAATTCAACTCAAGGTCAAAATAACAAATCGTCGATCACAATCGACACAGGCACACGAGATGGCCAGCCAAACCCTTCCCAGGATATAGTCAAACAAGGTCCGGCATCCTAAACAACGGCCAACTATCTCAAAGACACGGGATCCACAACTCTCCCCAACCTCACATCCTCACCAATCACTGCCTCAACATAGCACACCACCCACGTAGTCCACCATCAACTCCAAACCCACGGCCACAGCCTCGAACACAACCTCACCCTCTCCCTGCAGACATCACGTCTATATGAAAAAAACAGAACATAAGACGCAGCACATAGCATGAACGTAAACGCTAACCACATAGGCATGCTAATACATAAGCACATAAGTTCATGCTTTAAAAAACCCCACATACCGAGGAGAACCGATAAGAATGACGCGTCAATCTGGATAACCTACTCAGAATCCCTGCTAGAAATCACATCAGCTAAACGCGTTTCTAACTTAGCTCCCAAGTTTGTTAATCCAAACGCCCAAAGGCAAGACTAATCAGTCCTAGGTCCAACCTCCATGCTCACATATACACATCGTTCACATATCTAACAAGCTGACACGATCATGTTATCAAACATCTAAACACATGTAGTTAAGCACACGCAATCAACCTTACATGGGATACACCCCCTTCCCACAGCTCATAGGTATTCAAACCCAGAGCTTTGATACCAAGTTGTCACGCCCCAAACTCCGGGCCATATGAAACACCCACAAACAACTAATCACAACACCCAGCCCGAGAATACACTCTAAAAAATAAACCATACATGCATTGTATATAAACGCTGAACGGTTTACGTTATAAGGCTCCAACGCCAAAAGCTTACACTACATGATTTCAACACCGAAAAAATATGTTACAACATACATGTAAGAAAAAGACAAAAAGGAAGACTATAACTCTTCCGCTCCTAATCAGCAACCCCGAATCAGCACGCGTGATCGGTACCTAAAAATATTTTATCCCACACAGTGAGCCAAAGCTCAGCAGAAACTAGACAAACATATAATATAAACAAAATATGCTAGAAAAATCGAAGTCCAGGTTTAGACACTCTTTCAAGTCTTCAAAATAATTTCACATGCAAGGGAAAGCGAGTATACAAACCATGTTTTGACTCACTCACAGGAGCCTTGAAAATTATTTGAAAACTGTTTTAGATCACGATTTACACGAATCTTAAAATAATTTAAAAACTGGTCTATCCGTCCCATAATGCAGTTCATGCAATCCATGCCACACATGTATCCTCAGGATCACATTTCCATCCTTCAGTTTCATACCCACACGCATTTTCAGGATCACATTTCCATCCTTTAGATTCTCATACACACGTCCTTAGGATTACATTTCCATCCCTCAAACACTCACACATGTCTTTAGGATCACATTTTCATCCCTTAGACACAACGCAAAACTAAATCAGGATTTAAATGCATAAAACTACGTACTATCACTACGTATCACAAACCACGTCATATGCTATGCACGCGACTCAACCACACTTGCAATCCATGCAACATGCACTACATGCATCCATTTCGCATATTCCACATACACATGCCTAATAAAACTCTGAGTTTTAAAGCATAAACCACATTACACATAACACCATCGAAGCCTTGTACATCACATTACATAATCCATGCATAAACAAGCTACAGATATAAACGCATAAAGTCATGTATAACTATACATCATAACGCAAACCACCACCTAGCCTAACAACCCACAAACCAAGCCTAACCCGAAGGCCAACTCAAAACCCTTAAACCATGATTTTATAAAAACACCGTACCCACATCTCATCATGCACGTTAACCAAAGGATGACATCTAAATAAAACACCCGAGGCCACAACAGGACCCCCAAACCACCACACGACCAACCGAACCCCAAAAGGAATCCACAGGTATTTGAATGGACTAATTCTCATAAATTAATCAATTGAATACCATAGGACGCCAATCGAGAACCAAAACCCAACCATCAAACAACAAAACACCAACAAACTTCCAAGGCCCTAACACGACCAAAATGGACTCACACACGTCCAACGCAAACCCACAACACCCCCAAGCGCTCAACACAAACCCACAACGCCCCAAGAAACAAGAAACTTGATAAAAAGGGGCAACAAGGATGAAAAATAACCTTTTTCCAAATATTTGGCCAAAAACAGGTGAAAAACGGTTAAAAAAATTTGGCATACCTTCACTCTTTAGATCATAACTTTTTCTACAAAAATAATTTTGAAGTGATAGAGGTATCATTGGAAGAAGACTTCCGGGGCTTCAATTTGAATACAAAAAAGACCCAATTTTGAGTTCGGAAGAGGGAGATACATCCATTTTAAAAACGAGTTTTGAACCAGCGAAAACAGACAGCGTGTTAGACCGCTCGAGCGATCTGTCCAGCGGTCAGGCAACCCGAGAACTCCTCAAGACCGCCCCTAGATCGCTTGAGCGGTCCCTCAAGCGGTCCTACGCGAGGAACTGATCTGTTAAGCAATTTTTGAGCCTCCAACCTTCCCACAATCATCCAACAACTATCCAAACACAAAATCAAAGCTACTAAACTCTCTTTTAACCTCCTCGAACATACGTAAGCCTGAGACTACCACCAAAACCTCAAAAGAAACCCTCAAACCCCGATTCCATCAAATCAAAATCGACTAAAAACGATTTTTCACCCAAAAATCTAACTTTTGCAAAAAATCAGATCAACAACAATCCGACTGGTAAAAATACACCCGATTACACGTAGCACCCTTATAAAACATACAAGTCTAGAATCCTACCTCGGTGAGTTAAAAACTCGACGCCTCGAACCACATGCAAAATCGAGCTTCGCTGGAATAAAATTCTGTCCGGATGGTTCGGTAGCCTACTGTACCAAAAGCAAGGATCCGGCGTTGGATCATTAAAAGCTGAGCCCCGGGCCCCTGAGAACTTAGAGAGAAGGTAGAGAGAAAAAGGAGAAAACTTCAAAGTTAAGTTTTGAAAATATCTTTTTGAAAATATCTAACTCCAGATATTTATATGCATCCAAAATATCTTTTTCTTGAAAATTTTTGAGATTCGCAACACAACGGCCCACGGCCCCAGGAACCTACCCCGCATGCATATTTAACCCCGATCATGCATCTAAAAGTATTTAAACATGCAAAAACAAAAACGACAAACACGCGTCGAAAAGCACCGAAAAGAAAACGGGTCAGGGTTTCACAACTCTACCCCCTTAAAGGAATTTCGCCCCCAAAATTCAACTCAAGGTCAAACTAACAAACCGTCGATCGCAATCGACACAGGCACACGAGATGGCCAGCCAAACCGTTCCCAGGATATAGTCAAACAAGGTCAGGCATCCTAAAACAACGCCCAACTATCTCACAGACACAAGATACACAACTCTTCCCAACCTCACCTCCTCACCAATCACTGCCTCAACACAGCACACCACCCACGCAGTCCACCACCAACTCCAAACCCACGGCCACAGCCTCGAACACAACCTCACCCTCTCCGAGCGGACATCACGTCTATATGAAAAGGACATAACATAAGACGCAGCACATAGCATGAAGGTAAACGCTAACCACATAGGCTTACTAACACATAATCACATAAGTTCATGCTAAACAAAACCCCACATACTGAGGAGAACCGACAAGAGCGACGCGTCAATCTGGATAACCTACTCAGACTCTCTGCTAGAAATTACATCAGCTAAACGCGTTTCTAACTTAGCTCCCAAGTTTGTTAATCCAAACGCCCAAAGGCAAGACTAATTAATCCTAGGTCCAACCTCTATGCTCACATATACACATCGTTCACATATCTAACAAGCTGACACGATCATGTTATCAAACATCTAAACACATGCAGTCAAGCACACGCAATCAACCTCACGCGAGATACACCATCTTTCCACAACTCATAGATATTCGAACCCAGAGCTCTGATACCAAGTTGTCACGCCCTAAACTTTGGGCCACGTGAAACACCCACAAATAACTTACCACAACACCCAACTCGAGAATACACTCTAAAAAATAAACCATACATGCATTGTATATAAACGCCAAATGGCTTACGTTATAAGGCTCCAACGCCGAAAACTCACACTACACGATTCCAACATTGAAAAAATATGTTACAACTTACATGTAAGAAAAAGACAAAAAAGAAGACTATAACTCTTCCACTCCTAACCAGCAACCCCGAATCAGCGCGCGTGATCGGTACTTAAAAATATTTTATCCCACACCGTGAGCCAAAACTCAGCAAAAACTAGACAAGCATGCAATATAAACAAAACATGCTAGAAAAATCGAAGTGCAGGTTTAAACTCTCTTTCAAGCCTTCAAAACAATTTCACATGCAAGGGAAAGCGAGTATACAAACTGTGTTTTGACTCACTCACATGAGCCTTGAAAATTATTTGAAAACGGATTTAGATCGCGATTCACACGAGTCTTAAAATAATTTAAAAACTGATCTATCCTTCCCATAATGCAGTTCATGCAATCCATGCCACACATGTATCCCCAGGATCACAATTCCATCCTTCAGATTCATACCCACACGCATCATCAGGATCACATTTTCATCCTTTAGATTCTCACACACACGTCTTTAAGATTACATTTCCATTCCTCAGACACTCACACACGTCTTTAGGATCACATTTCCATCCCTCAGACATAACACAAAACCAAATCAGGATTTAAATGCATAAAACTACGTACTATCACTACGTATCACAAACCACGTCACATGCTATATACGCGACTCAACCACACTTGCAATTCATGCAACATGCACTACATGCATCCATTCCGCATATTCCACATACACATGCCTAACAAAACTCTGAGTTTTAAAGCATAAACCACATTACACATAACGCCATCGAAGCCGTGTACATCACATTACATAATCCATGCATAAACAAGCTACAGATATAAACGCGTAAAGCCATGTATAACTACACATCATAACGCAAACCACCACCTAGCCTAACACCAACTCACGTGCCACACGCACCCGTCATCCACTCACCGGAACGACTAACAACCCACAAACCAAACCAAACCAAACCCGAAGGCCAACTCAAAACCCTTAAACCACAATTTTATAAAAACACCGTACCCACATCTCATCATGCATGTTAACCCAAGGACGACATCTAAACAAAACACCCGAGGCCACAACACGACCCCCAAACCACCACACGACCAACCGAACCCCAAAAGAAATTCACAGGTATTTGAATCGACTAATTCTCATAAATTAATCAATTGAATACCATAGGACGCTAATTGGAAACCAAAACCCAACCATCAAACAACTACATACCAACAAACTCCCAAGGCCCTAACACGACCAAAACAGACTCACACACGTCCAACGCAAACCCACAACGCCCTCAACCGCTCAACACAAACCCACAACGCCCCAAGAAACAAGAAACTTGGTAAAAAAAAGGTAACATGGATGAAAAATAACCTTTTCCCAAATATTCGGCCAAAACGGGTTAAAAACGGTTAAAATTTTTTGACATACCTTCACTCTTTTGATCATAACATTTTTTACAAAAATAATTTTGAAGTGATAGAGGTTTCATTGGAAGAAGACTTTCGGAGCTTCAATTTGAATATAAAAAAGACCCAATTTCAAGTTCGGAAGTGGGAGATACATCCATTTTAAAAACGAGTTTTGAACCAGCAAAAACAGACCGCGTGCTAGACCGCTCGAGTGGTCTATCCAGCGGTCAGGCAACCCGAGAACTCCTCAAGACCACCACCTAGACTGCTTGAGCGGTCCCTCAAGCGGTTCTACGCGAGGAACTGATATGTTAAGCAAATTCAGAGCCTACAACCTTCCCACAATCATCCAATAACTCTCCAAACTCAAAATCAAAGCTACCAAACTCTCTTTTAACCTCCTCGAACATACTTAAGCCCGAGACTACCACCAAAACCTCAAAAGAAACCCTCAAACCCCGATTCCATCAAATCAAAATCGACTAAAATGGATTTTAACCCAAAAACCTAACTTTTACAGAAAATCAAATCTACAACAATCCGACGGGTAAAAATACACCCGATTACACATAGCACCCTTATAAAATATACAGGTCTAGAATCCTACCTCGGTGAGTTAAAAA
>JAOTRH010475429.1:0-26210 GCA_034768845.1 Heliamphora exappendiculata | reverse complement strand
GCACCGAGTCAAATACTGGACAGAATATACGGACTATACATTCATTCATCACAAATATAAATATGAAACCACGAATGTAAAAATATCTCAAATATTTCTCATTAATATGCCAGGGATCAAGAATAAAAAACCTAAAAAGCAACGCTTTTCAGTATACATTCCTAACAATAGATACACTCGTCAAAACGTCTATTAAGAAAATCTATCTTGACATCTATTTTCTAAATTTGGTAACGGAAATGAGTCGTAATGGATTAGAGAATCTGAATAGAGTTAAGCATGGCTACCATTAAAATTTTTTTCTCATAATTGATCCCTTCTTTTTAAGTGAACTCTTTTGCAACAAGCTTAGTTTTGAAGGTTTCTACCTTTCCATCTACTCCTCTCTTCCTCTTGTAGATTCACTTACATTCGATGGATTTTATCCTTTCAGGTGATTCTACAAGTTTTCAGACCACATTAGAATACATAGATTCCATCTCTGAATTCACAGCCTTTTTCCAAATATCTGCATCTTTATCCTTGAGTGCTTTATTGTAGTTACAGGGTTCGGTATCTAGTTTTACTGGGAACCTGTCAAAAGTCTCTCTCAATAACATAAACCTGTGGCACCAGAATTTTGAGATAATTTTGTAGATAAAAAATAAGAAGCTCAAAGGATGTTTGAAAAATATTTTAACACATCGAAAACTAAATTTTGAAAATCTATTTTTGTTGAAAATAGAGTTGCCACTTGATTTTTAAGAAAAACTAAGAAAAATAAAAATGACTAATGATCTTTAAAACGTTAAACCAGAGAAAAAGGGTTTGAGGGTTAAGGTACAAATCGGGAAAAGTGTTAGGCACTCCGTTCGCCAAACCGTAAAGTTGGCTTCTACTAATTATTATTGGTTCTTAATAAGATTTCTCAAGTACATGTAAATAAAAAAAACATAGGCAAATAGGGAACATCCAAAATTAAATATAAAAAATACATAACATATGTACATGTCACATCAAAACAAAGCAAATAAAAAAAATAAAATCCCAAGTCCTATAGTATGCAATTTTTAACTAAATGATTCATGGAGCAAACCCATATGTAATATTATTAAAACAACCTAAACTAGCTTGATACAAATAAAAGAACAAAAATATGTTAAAAGTCTCTAAAACTAAATATGCTAAAAATAGACATGAACTTTGCTAACAATATTATTAAAATCTTAAACTAATTTAAACATGCTTTCAAATGAAATAAACAAAATATTCTCTGATTTTACCATATTAATCATATGTGTTATCAAATTGTCTAAAGGCATAATTAAAATGAAAATAAAAAGTATGACAAGAAAACACCTAATGATTTATGAAAAAAAATGAAGAAAAAGTGTACAAAAGAAAATTAAGCTAAAACAAAAGGTTAGGAAAGGCTATTAAACTAATAAAAAGAAAATCTAACTATTTTACATTTTATATTTTTAAACAAAATAAAAGAAAATTTAAATAAAATAAATGAAATGAACAAGAGGGTTTCAATTATTATTAAAAGAGAAAATTATACTACTATTTAAAATATAAAAATAAGAAAAAGAAGAAGAATATTAACTAGCATAAAAGGCTTTTGTGATTTTTGAGGTTAACAAAATAAAATAAAAGAAAAATAAAATAAATACTATGAAAGAAAAATTAAGTTAACATTAAAAGAAAAGAAAAAGAAATGGAACATTACAAGAAAAATAAAACTAACATTAAAAGAAAAAGAAAATAAAAATAAAAATAAAATATACTAGTAAAAGAAAAGTAAACTAATATTTAAATGAAAAAAAAAAAGAAATAAATTACTAGCATTAAATAAAAGATTAAACTAACATTAAAATAAAAGAAAGGAAAAAGAAAATGGAATGCGAGTAAAGAAACATTAAATTAATAATGAAAGAAAAATAAAAAATAAAATATGAGTATAATATTGACAATTACAACCATATATATGTAAGTGCATGGATTATAACAATAATATCATTAGTTATATTGTTAAACTATGTTAGCACTATTTAATGTGTTAACAAATTTAATGCAAGTAAGCAAATAAACTAAACAAGCAAAGAATGGCTACTTTACCAAATTAAACACATTAAAAATGATTGAAATAACTATATAAGCAATGTAAAGGATGAAGCAATTAAATTAACCTGGTCACTCCAAAGATGTAGGAAATTGAGCTAGAAGGACCGGGGATCCAAACAAAGTACTTGGATCACTAAGGAATCCTCAAGTCGGGGTATGGTGATGGGCAATTCGATCCTCAAGCGATGATCCAAGTTAGGGTTTCAAAACTTCGGTATCGGGGGTTCGGCTCTCAATACTTCAGTAGGGTTTCAGCGTCGAGGCTCGAGATTGCTCGGTGACTCGATAGAGTTTCTCTCTCCAAAATTCTGTCATGAAAAGTACTAGGGGGTACGGTATTTATAGAATTTCTCAACTAATGAAAGGCTAACACGTTTTGGAACACGTCAGGCCATTTGAAGTTGGAGGTCGCCAGGTTAGGAGTTGGCAGTCGTCATAAATGGGAAGGTTCCAAGTTCTTATGGCGGTCGCTACTATGAAAGTTGGCGGTCGCCAGGTTGGAGTTGGCGATCGCCATTTTGGTTAAGGTTTCCAAGAAGTTCTATAGACGGTCGCCACAATAGAGTTGGTGGTCACCACAACAAGTGGAAGTTTCTAAAATGTTCTATTAGCGGTCGCCATAATGGAGTTAGTGGTTCAAAATGATTTCACTGGTTTGAAGGTTCTGATCATTGGGTTTCAAATACCGAGCTTGGATCATTTCTTGAGGATTTTACTGAAGCACCGTTCCAATCGTTTTCATCATCGGATTCACCAAAAGATTAGACGGGGTCAAATTGGGGTGTCTAAGTTGCCTCTCTTTGATATAACTTGCATAGCAATGCGTGATGAAAGTTATATCAAAGATCCAGAGACAACAACCATTTGACCGAGCTGTCATCTTAGGTCACAAACATACAAGCATGCATATGATGTTGGTCGTACTCGAGTTTCCATCAAGCTGCCTATGTACCCCTTTGCTAGGGATCAGACCAAAACGTAGTTTTTGGAGCAAAATGCAAGGATGTAAGATAAGAGACATGATGCAAATGCTAAGATGAACAGATGCTAACATGATGTAGACACTGGTATGATCGAATCAAGATCTAAAGGGAAGCATAAACAAACAAGTCAAAGATCGAGTCAAGATCAGAGAACTTGCTGGGAAAGCAACAATAAATTAATTAGGTCGAGTCAAGACCCAACAATTCGGATCGATAACGGGATAAAATAATTAAAAGCCAAGTCAAGGGCTTAAAACTATTTATACCAAGAAGAATAACCACGAATTAATTAGTCGAGTCAGGACCTAAAAATTAGGAACGAGGCACAAGAAAAAAATATTTAAAAGTAAAGTCACGGCTTAAAATTAAGTTTATCAGGAGGAAAACCACGAATTAATAAGTCAAGTCAAGACCTAAAAATTTGGGACAAGACACGGGATAAAAATTAAAAACCAAATCATAGCTTAAAACTATTTTTATCGGAGAAAACACCACGAATTAACCTAAAAATTCATGATGGAACACGGGATAAAAATAATTAAAAGCCAAGTTAAGACTTAAAAATATTTTTATGAGAAAAAACACCACGAATTAATAGGTAGAGTCAAGACCTAAAAACTCGAGACGAAAGCGAGATAAAAATAATTAAAAATCAAGTCAACACTTAAAACTATTTTTATCGGAGAAAACACCACAAATTAATAGATCGAGTCGAGACCTAAAAACTCGGGACGAAAGTGAGATAAAAAAAATTAAAAAGCCAAGTCCTGGCTTAAAATTAAATTTATCGAAAGAAAATCACAAATTAATAGGTCGAGTCAAAACCTAAAAAATTCAAGACGAAACATGGGCTAAAAAATAAAAGTCAAATCACGGCTTAAAATTGAATTTATCAGAAGTAGAAACCATGAATTAATAGGCCGAGTCAAGATCTAAAAACTCAAGATGAAGCACAGGATAAAAAAATAATTAAAAGTCAAGTCACGGTTTAAAATTAAATTTATCGGGAGAAAATCATGAATTAATAGGTAGAGTCAAGACCTAAAAATTCGGAACGAAACACGGGATAAAAATAATTAAAAGCAAATCACGACTTAAAATTAAATTTATCACGAGGAAAAACCATACAAACACATTGAACAAAATAAGATTTTCTTTGAAAAGTATATTATTTTCAAAAAAACGCGCACACACAATGATAAACTCCCAAAATATTAATAAAAGATGCACATAACAACAACATTAATATTTTTTTTTCAAACAAAATCAAACAAAGCAAAGACACACATACATACTAAACAAATCCATAAAAACAAAAATAAAATACCCAAACAGCCCCTCAAAATTCCAAAACACCATGATGGACAACTGACCTAGCAGTCGCCAAGTACGAAGCTCGAGACTGTTGACATAACGTTTGACAAGGTGGCGACTGCCTAGACAAAACCCTTCTGACATGGCGGTCGCCACAACTAAAACCCTTCCATAACGACGATCGCCACGTGTCGTTTCAACAACCTCGCGGTCGCTCACATTAGAAGTGATGACCGTCACTTCCAAACGCATATACAGCCTTCAGAGGTGCACGAGCCTGGTTCATTCTTGCCCCTTGCTTTCTCTCTCTAGCGCTCTCACTCCCTCAGATTCTCTCCAAATCTCTTCTTGCTTTCCTTTTGTTATCTTGTATTCCCATGACATGGCAGGCCACAGACATCTTGAGGACATCGCGGGAGCCATCCGGGGTTCCTCCATGAGTGAAAGCTCCGTCGTGGGTATCCTTGGGGGTACATCCATCAGCCTTCCTGCTGGCGGGGTCACCACCACTCAGCCTTCCATCGTGCTGGGTGCAATGGATGCCCTTGCGCCTGAGGCAGAGCGTGCCTCTCGCTATGCCGCTGAGGAGGAAGCACGAGCAGCTGCCGAGGCATAGGCAACTACAAACGCTGCTGCGGAGGCTGAGATGGCCAACTTCCTCGATCCTCACACTGGGGAGGGCCATCCAACGCCTTTTGATCCACACACTTATGCCCTGGTACCCCACCACCTGGTTTAGGGTGGGATGAGGCATTACGATCCACCTGTCGATGCTGTTGCTGCAGATGTTCTCCTTTGGGAGCCTAACTAGCACATTTCTCGCTAGCGACCTTTGGTAAGTTCTCTATCCTTATTGTTTCAATATCGAAGCATGTTTATATGATATATCTCAAACATAGATGCATGCTTGGGATCCCCAATGTGTTATGATGATATGATATGATATGATGTGATGATGATGCTATCGGTGATAACTTGTGTGTAATGTTTGAGATCTGTAATCATAACAAACATGGATATCCGACTAAAAGTCTTACCTTAGGTACTTTACAATAAAGATTAAAACAGTAGGGACACTAGAGTTAGGGTTTAGATGCAAACATAGGGACCTTTTTTTTTTTTTGGAGAAAATATAGAAATCTAAGGGATTGGTTTGTCATTTTTATTTTTGGGGCAAACATAAAAATTTAAAAGATTGGTTTTTTATGAAAATCTAAGGAGAAATTTTTTTATTTTTTTTGGCATAAAAATACTAAGGGGAGAATTTTTTAAAAATCCTAAAAATTTAGAGGAAACTTTTTCAAAAATCCTAGTAATTTGGGAAACCTTTTCAAAAATTCAAAAAAAAAATTTGAAAAAAAAAACTAGGGGAATTTTTGCAAAAACTCCTAAAAAATAGAGAAAAGTTTTTCAAAAACTAAGCCCTGGCGTACCAAGACTTAAGATTCCTAGTCTTCTACTAGGACATGCAAAAATCAATGGATCGTCACTTACACATGAACCTAGAGTTGAAAGGATTTACCTAGCGCACCAAGGCTTAGGGTTCCTAGTTTTCTACTAGGATGTGCAAGATTTTTCTGGCGCACTAGACCTTAGGGTGCCTAGTCTTCTAGGGCTTGAAAGATTTGTCTAGCTCTTCAGGGTTTAGGGTGCCTAGTCTTCTAGGGCTTGAGGTTTCTAGTCTTCTTTTAGAACGTGCTGGGTTTGCCTGGCGCACCAGGGCTTAGGGTGCCAAATCTTTAGGGCTTGAGAGATTTGTCTGGCGCACCAGAGCTTAGAGTGCCTAGTCTTCTAGGGCTTAGGTTCCTAGGCTTCTACTAGGATGTCCAAGATTTTCCTGGAGCACCAGGGCTTAGGGTGCCTAGTCTTCTAGGGTTTAGGGTTCCTAATCTTCTACTAGGACGTGCAAGATTTGCCTAGCGCACCAGGACTTAGGGTGCCTAGTCTTCTAGGGCTTGAAAGAACCAAAGGGTCGTCACACACACACAAACCTAGGGTTTTTATTACTTTTAGTTCTTCTTTGTATTTCACTTATTTTGGCTGCTCTCATATATCCTCTACTTATCTTCTTATTTTTAGGCTGGTCACTACATTGGGGGCTTCAGTGGTTCTGCCGTCGAAGAGGTGTTGAAATGATATGATGCGCTCCCTGCTCCTAGGCAGACTATTATTAATGCCTCCGGCTTCGCTCGCTTCATACCCCTTCTAGGTAGAACGACCAATGACCGCGTATGGTTGATGGCCCTGGTCGAGCGGTGATGGGATACCACTAACACCTTCCATTTCATTACTTTTGAGGCTACTCTGACGTCTCTGGACTTCTCTATGATCACCGACATCAGGGTTGAAAGAGCCCCTATTCCTTTTGATCCTACCATTGCTCGCTCCACTGATGCCCTGGTGCACTTTCTCAGAGCTATTCCTATACAGATGGACAAAGACCGCATTCGGTACACATGGTTCTTTGATCGATTCTGCCATTTCCAGTGCTCAGAGCCTCGCCACTATGAAAGGGTTACCCGAGGCTTTCTTCTGTACATGTTCGGTACCTCGTTGTTTTTGAACAAGGAGAATACCGTTCATTTACATTATTTAGGTGCCCTCCCCCGCCTTGACCACGTCGCCACCTATGACTAGGGAGGAACTTCTCTCACTACTCTCTATGGCTTCGTAAGGACTTTAACCCAGTTTCCCCAACAGCTTAGCATCGGGGGATACAAGGATTTTGGAGGTATGCTTTAGTTTCTGCACATCATTAATTCATTTTGGCTATCTGTTATCCATTATCTGCTTGTTGACCTCTTTTCTTTACAGCTATGGACCTATGAGTTCCTCGGGCTTCACTTCCCAGTGAACTCTTCAGCAGACCCTCTAGTCATTCCCCACGCGACTTTGTGGTCCTAAGGCCTGAAGGGGAAGAAGGCTGGGGGGAAGGATATTGACCGCTTTCGGGTATCTCTTGATCGGCTGACCCCAGACTAGGTATTACTATTCACTGCTTACTATACTGTACATTGCATACTGTTCACTGTACACTACATTGTTTACTGTGCTGTACCATTGACTGCTCTCTGTTTTGCACATGGATCACTGCACACTGGTTATCATAATGTGTTGTATTCATTGCTCACTGTTTATTGATTACTGTTCTTCACTTTGCACTATACTTTGAGTTTCTACAGGTCCACTGGAATGTCTGGAGAAGGGTAAAGGATTAGGCTGGTGCAAACCTGATGCGTAATTGAGATATTATCTCAAGGTGGATCTTGCTGGAGGGACCCTTTAGTTAGGAGTACTACCTCAGGGAGCGAGTGGTCCACCAGTCACTCAGCCTCGATCAATTCTAGATACCGGTGGTCCCTCCAGTCCGCATGCGCTGGACCAACCTCTTGGGCCGTGCTGACTTGCTCCTGGAGATTGTGGGGACTCACGCATCAGAGTTGCTTGTGTTAGAAGGGGACTACACAGCTTGGGCCCGAGCACATTTGTTGGGATCACTAGGACCTGGCCTGGAAGTCCCTGGTGGCAGGAGGAGGAGACGGGCACCAGAGGTTGCTGATGCTGGTGGTGCTGCTACTACAGCTGATGCTTCTAAAGGGATGAGGGGCCTAGAGATTCCAGGGGAGATTCAAACAGTAGCATATGGCTACCCCTTTTCTCTACTAGTTTCAATTCTGCCAGCTCCAGAGTTTAGGGTTGAGCTCAGTCAAGTTTGTCCTTGTCCCTTCTTTTTTCTTTTAGTTACTTTCTTTACTAGTTTAGTTTACTTGAACTGCCTAACTTCTTTTTACAGGTTAACCTAGCGTGGCTAAATCACTTGCTACTGATTTTCACTGGTCAGAGAGCACTGATCTGTCAGCTTAATGCCACTGTCCGAGCAGCTGGCATTATCTTTACTCTAGCGACTATAGTGAGTGTTCTCATAACCCCTTTTAACTTTTTTGTACTTTTTTATACTCTGTTCTAATCCTTATTTTCTTCTAACAGCCTCCAGTACCGGCTACCAGCATAGTACTACCACAGGCTCCGATCTGGCATCCTGCTTCAATCCCAGCTCCAGTTTGAGGTTGTGGGTCTCAGACATTTTCTCGAGCTCACTCCAGAGGATCCATCACTTCTTCTAGGAGTCGCTCCAGAGTTGTATCCTCTTCCTTTAGCAGTGATGGTGATAGCAGCGATGACGTCGAGAGACTTTTTGAGGATATAAGCTCGGACGAGGTCGATCCTTCCTCCCGCCGGGACTGCTCGAGACATCAGGGAGAGAGAGAGAGTTCTTTCCCCCAGTTACATTTATTTTATGATACATTCAGCTACATTTGGTTTTTGTGGGCCTGCGTACCCCAGCTTATTGGTTATTGGGCCTGGTTGCCCTAGTTTACATTTTGATACACTTTTGTTATATTCTAATGCATTTGGACCTTCATGCCTTTTACTGCTTCCCATATTTATATGTTTGCCTGACTTATCTTTTTCACTGCTCAAATTATTATGGATGTATGATACAAATCTTAAAACTTTACACAAGCTACTGAAACTGCAAACATAACCCCCCGTTATGTTTGAACATGGCGGTCGCCACAATCCAACCTGGCGGTCGCCACTTCCATCAAGAGTCACATGGTGATTGTCTGGTCAATGAGGTGATGTCACTGTACGGTGTACTTTTATGTTAGTGGCCCCATACTCTAAGGTGGCAGTTGCCACAATAACTGTACCATTTGTTGCTTTTTCAATCTTCAGCCTTTGCATGCCTGTAAATACAGCCCTGGATGCCTCATTTTCTGTCACTCTCTTTCTAAAATGGCCTGTCCTCTTTCTGCATGGATTGAGGCATTCTCCCATATCAAAAATTTGAACTTTGCCCCTTTCAGCATCAACTCCTTGTTTTCCCTAATGGTCCTAAAGATTGATGGACCATTATTGAAAGTTGCTGCTCAGCTGTGGGATCCTCAATCCCACGTCTTCCAATTTGGCATCAAAGAGCTATGCCCCATTGTGGAGGAATTTGTTGCTATTCTAGATCTGACTCTGTGGAGTTTTGTTGTTGTTCGCACTTTCTTCCTTTCGACTCGTCAGCAGGTGATGCAATTTTGCGGCCTGTCTAAGATGGAAGCTTCTCTTCTGACATCAGCTAACTGCCTTGACATTCCATGGATTATTGAGAGGTTTTGTCCTACTGGTGACCTTAGCGACCTTGACTTTCAGTTGCGGCGTCGTTATGCCCTTTGTTTCTATCTTCTTATCCAGTATCTTCTCGTCCCTTCTAACAGGCGAGTTAGTTGCGCACTGGTTGATATTGCGAGTCAGATGTGAATGGAAAAGGACTTTATACCACTTATCTTAGCCGAGACACTACTGGGCCTAGATGCTGCTCATCGTGGTGAGACCACTAATTTTGCTAGAAGCCCCTTACTTCTTCAGGTAAACTCAAACCTTTCTCTTCATCAGACTTTTGTCATACTGTAATTCTTTTCTCTTACTGATCTAACTTTTGCTATAGATCTGGCTGATGGAGAAGGTGAATCTTGTGCATAGACCACCTACTGATAGGCACAGTGCTGCAACTTTCCTTTATCACCCTTACTACTAGATATGCAGCACTGAGGCAGCCTGGCAACAATACCTCTCTTCTCTAACTAGCCCTAGTATCGCTTGGCAGTGCTCCTAGTGGAAAATCCCAGCCATGACTCTGACTACCATAGATCACTCTGATGTTTTGATAATCGGTCTGCATCAGTCCACTTTCTACTATCTTCATCGGATCATGTGGTAATTCGGTCGTAGTCAGATCATCCTTTACAGTATCGGAGGCCGTTTATTTTCATCTGCACTGTGGGCCCCATTTTTAGCACAATATTAGGATGTCGGGCCATCTCGTTCACATATGGGGATGCAGGAGCTACAATGCCTCCAGCTTTCTACCGAGTATAGGACATGGCTGATGCAGGATAGGGCGAAGAAAGATAAAGAATAAAGGAAACATGAAGCAAAAAGGAGGAAGACTTGAGACACCCTGCTTTGTTTTAAACATTTCGCAGCTTTCCTTTTTTTTTATTTCGTAGAGTTCGGGACTAGCATGCCCACCATTCATTTCCAAAACCTTGTGACTTAAACTAAGTAATGAAAATCCCACTTTATGTTAAGAAGGTCTAGATTTATCCAAAGTTTTTTTAATTTTTGCAATTAAATGACTTTATTATCAAAATTCTGAAATAAACTTACATTGGTCTTACTCAAATTCAAATATGGTTAAAAGTAAAGAATGTGGCCGGACTTCTGATAAGAAGCTGCCTACGTATCCCAAGAAAATGGAATCAGGCCATAACGTAGCTCGGGCTCAGTTTACTCTTGGGTATTGATGCTCTCCTTTTGTGATGTCCTTACTTTTACCAAGGTCGCCCTTTTAAGTTTTTGGCCTTGCAGGCTGCTCTAACTTTTACTTAAGTCACCTTTTTGGTTTTCAACTCGGCGAGCTTCTATTTTATCTTTATTTTTCTCTTAAGGGTAGTACTTTTTGAGTTGATCGAGGTTTACTTGAGTGGAGAACACATTGCCATTTAAATCCATAATAATGACTGCACCACTGGTCATGATGGTTTTGATTAGAAATGGTTCAAATCAGTTTGGCATGAACATGCCCCTCGGGTCGAAGATAGAAACCCTAATTACTTTAAGAACCAAGTCCCCTTCTCTGAGATCACGAGTCTTGACCCTCTTGTTGAACACTCGAGCTATCCTCCTTTAGTATCCTTGTGTATGAAACAGAGCCTGCTGCCTTCTTTTATCAAATAAAAGCAACTCTTCCATTTGGTTCCTCTGCCATTCTACTTCTAAAATATTGACCTCGGCCACTACTCTTAGCAAAGGGATTTTCGAATAAAAGGGAAGCACGGCTTCCATCCTGTACTCTAAAGAGTATGACGTGGTTCCCGTTGAAGTTCTAATCGATGTCCTATATCCCCAAAGTGCGAATGGTAGATGTTTCGGCCAATCCTTATGTGAGTTGATCATCTTTTGCAGAATCTTCTTCACGTTCTTATTTGCTATCTCAACTGCCCCGTTGGTCTGTGGCTAATATGGTGATGACTTATGGGCTACTATCCGATATTCTTTGAAGATATCCAAGACCTCACCTTGAAATTGTGATCAGTTATTCGAAATAATCTCATGAGAGACTCCGTATCGACAAATGATGTTCTGCTTGATGAACTTGGCAACATGTGACGCTCTAAATGCCGAGTAGGAAGCTGCTTCCACCCACTTGGTAAAATAGCCAATGGCCACCAAGATAAACTCGTGCCCATTTGACACCTTCGATGTTACCCTACAAATTACATCAATGCCCCATACTGAGAATGGCCATGGCGACGTCAGGTTATACAGTTGAGATGGGGGAACGTGCATAAGGTTTGCATGAATCTAACACTTATGGCACCTTTGCACAAACTATATACAAGCTGTCTCCATTATCATCCAAAAGTACCCTTGTTGTAGGATCTTCTTGGCTTAACATGTTTCTACTCATGTGAGGCTCACAAACTCCCACATGTATCTCTTTCATCAGCTCTCAGCCTTCTTCAGTGCTGACACATAGCTTGTTGACTCCAGAATGCCCTCATTTGTACAGTCTTCCCCCCGCAAATGACAATTGTGCAGATAATTGTCATATTGCCCTCTTATCATTCTTGCTGGCAAACTTGGGATATTCTCCTTTCTCCACGAAGTTTTGGATGTTAAAATACCACAGAAGTTTGTCGATGCTCTCCTTGATCGCGGTCGTTGTCTCCTATGCCGACTTTCTCTTCTGTTCAATTATTAATGGCCTCATTCTGACCCCAGATGGTATGTCAATCATGGATGCTAGGGTAACCAATGTGTCGGCAAACTTGTTCTACAATCTTGGCACAAAGGTAAAGATTACTTATTCAAAACATGGTATCAGCTTCTCCAGCTCTAGATGATAGAGAATTAAGGTTAAGTCCTTGACTTTCCATTCTCCTCTTTCTTGTGAAACCACTAGTGCTGAGTCTCTGATGACTTCTAGCTTCCTTTCCCCTAATTCTAAGGTTGCCTCTAATCCAGCTAAACATGCTTCATACTCAGCCTGATTGTTGGTCACTTCAAAATTGAGCTTTAAAGACAAGGGGACGTGTAATTCATCAGGAGTGATAAGAAGAACTCCTATTCCATAGCCATACTGGTTGGATGCACCGTTAAAGTATAGAGTCCACTTGTCATCCCCGACTTTCATCAGTTGTTCGTCAGGAAATTGGAATTCTGTGTCTCACATCCCTTAACTGGTTGGTTGGCCAAGAATTTTTCCACTGCTCTACCCTACCCTTGACTGACTTTCGGGTGACATATTTAAGATGAAATTCTGATAGTAATAGCAATCAATGAGCCAGCCTTCCCGTCAATGTCGGCTTCTTAAACAAGTATTTCAATGGGTCCATCTGGGAGATGATATTCACCGTGAAAGACAACATGTAATGCCTCAGTTTTCGAGAAGCCCAAACCAAAGCCCAACATGTCTTTTCCAGTGGTGTGTATCATATTTCTTACCACGTCATCTTCTTGCTCAAGTTGTAGACCGCATTTTTAGTTCTGGTTTCACTCTCTTACACGAGCATACATCCCATTGTTGAATCAATCACTCACAAATAGAGGATCAGTGGCTTATCAGGCTCAGGAGGAGCTAGAATAGGTGGATTTTGTAGGTACTGTCGCATGGCATCGAAGGTGTCTTAGCATTTCTGATCCCATTCAAATTTGACCCATTTCTTTAGAAGGCAGAATAGCAGCTCACATGTAGTTGTCAATTTTGCGATGAATCAACTGATGAACGGTATCTTACCCAGGAAGCCCCTGACTTCGCGCTCGGTCCTCGGAGGAGGTATTTCTAAGATTGCTTTAATCTTTAAATGTTCGACTTCAATACCTTGTTGAGTAATTATGAACGCAAGCATCTTTTCGGCAGTGACTCAAAAGGCACACTTTTGTCGGTTGAGCTGCATTTTATATTTTTGAATCCTTTCAAAGAACTTTCGCAGCGCTACGATGTGGCCATCCCAATTTTTGGACTTGACTATCATATCATCCACGTATACCTTGACCTGCTTATGCATCATGTTATGCAATAATGTAGTGACAGCCCTCTGATAGGTTGCCCCTGCATTCTTCAAATCAAATGGCATCACACGATAACAATAAGTGGAATCCAGCATTAATCTTCTTCGCAACTTCTTCTTTGATCTTTAGAGTCCATTCGGGCCGGATCCGTCTCAGCTTTTGTTTGACTAGTTTAGCATCAAGGTACAAGGGGATATAGTGTTGGACAATGTCGAGATCAATTCTGGGTATATCCTCGTAAGACCATGTAAATACATCTTTGAATTCTTTTAATAAAGTTATTAATTATTCACGTTCAACTAAGAATAAAGAAGAACCAATTTGTACATTTTATGGGTTAGTTTCATTACCCATATTTATTGACAAAGTTTCTTCAATTATTGATTGGGCATGCATTTCTTCTTCTCTTTTTACTAAAAGTTTTCTTTCTTCAGGGATGTCCCTGTTGAATTCAAAATCATCAGAAAGCATATGAAATAAATCAAATAAAACAGAGTAACCTGAAATCTCGTTTATTTCATTGAAGAAAGAGGGGATTACAAACTTGAAGGCGAAAGCAGAGGGAGGTGCACAAACAGACGTGCCCTCAATCACAGACTCAGACTCAAAATAAACTACCTGCACATTACAGGACTCTATGGTCCAGTTCTTCACTTCTTTTATAGCCGCATCTATAATGAGCTTGCTGCAGTCGGTTGGTGCACTGAAGCCCATCATGAAGCAGTCTTGGTCAGTTACGTGCAGCTGGGCCATTTTTTCGTTGAACAACACTCCCATGTCGATACCATCAAGCTTGTCTGCCTAATCTTCATCTTGGATCTTCTTATCTTCCCCTTCCACTGTTTCATCTTCTTCTGTATCAGATAATTGATTGCCAAAGAAGATTTCATATCCTGGCAGCTTCTTATTAGATTCTTCATCGATCCACGGCTCTGGAAAGCCACAGTACGAAAAATCTTCTCCTTCTTTGATAAAGTAACCATTGAGCGTTCTTGAGTACTTAACCTTCCGTCCCCCTTTAAGCCCTTCCAAATCTCCCTCTGTCGGCTTGTACCCAAGACTAAAACTTTGTGAAGATGGCAATACCTGGATAGGTTCTGTAATACCTTGTTGTTTGCAACCCAACCCCATTCTTGG
The DNA here is from genome assembly GCA_034768845.1 of Heliamphora exappendiculata. Lineage (NCBI taxonomy): Eukaryota > Viridiplantae > Streptophyta > Magnoliopsida > Ericales > Sarraceniaceae > Heliamphora > Heliamphora exappendiculata. The sequence goes on along the minus strand of JAOTRH010475429.1, from coordinate 11,541 downwards.
GAAATATGGCATTTGCCTCACAATTGTAACCGCTCGCGGATTGATGTAATTCTCCTCTTCCTTTAATAGCATCTGCATAGCCTGAGCTTCATCGAATTGGAACCCAGTCAACGACACATCTCCTTCTCCATACTGGACCTCCAAAAGAGTCGAGCCCTCTCCTCTTTGGGGTTGATTACTATCTTCCCCATGGATAGTTAACACTATCCCATTCTTTATCAGTTTTAACTTTTGGTGGAGAGTAGATGGCACTGCTTGGACTTATAGCCATGGCTTAGCCTAAAACAGATTGAAGGAAGCTGGCACGTCTAGAATATGGAATTCAACTGACGTCTCGAGAGGCCCCACCAATACTACAAATGATACCAGTCCCAACACATCCCTCCTTGTATTGTCGTAGGCTCGAACTCCTTGATTACAGGGTATGAAATGGTCCAGCTTCATACCCAAGAAAATTGTAGTCCTGAGTCGGCATACGTTCAAGGCTGAACCATTATCGACGAGCGTTATTGGGACCGACTTTTCTAAACACTTGACTGTAATGTGCAGAGGCTTATTGTATTCTTCCCTTCTAATGGTAAATCTTTCTCCAAAAAAGAAATCACTTTTGGCTCTGCATCTGCCAGTATTAATCCAATCAACTGTTTAGGGGTCGCATCTATCAATACATTTGCTTTGTTCAGAACTTTCAACACAGCTTGCTGGTGCTAATGTGAAGCCATCTGCAAGCCTTAGATGCTTATGTTGGCCTATGACTTTTTCAGCTGCTTTAGTACAATGTTATCTTCCTCTTCTTGCTCTTTCTATTTTCCTTTCCCGCTTGCTTGCCCTTTTTCCAACTAAGGTAGCTTGACATGCCACCCACTTCTAATCATATGTTCTACACCTTCCTCAGGATCCCACAACCCCGGTATCGTACTTTCAATCAACCTTACCTCATCCACGTATAGAGGGCTTTTAAATATCTGTAAATCATTTAAGTCACTGATTGCTATTCTTCCTCTTCTTTCTTCGTCATCCTCAATGGCCCATGTGCTGTCCACCACTTCCCATATGTCCTCTCCGATGTACTCCACTTGTTATTCTCGAGTGGCCCAAAAGTCAATCCACTCAACCCCGTCTGATTTCAGCACAACCCTTACTAACAAATAGGATTGCATATCATCAACATATACCTCTTCCTCAAAAAGTGGAGAAAGGGTAATGCCGTCAAGCACATGGCCAAATCCATATGGCCGCGCTAAGTAGTCCAACGGCAAGTCATTCTCTTCATTACGTTCTGCCTTCTCCTATTGATTAACTGGGATTACCATCTGATACCCTTCCCAAGCATCATCATTCCATTCCTCCATCATATCCCAGCCATTTCCATCCATAATCAGTGAAAAGCTGTCTGATCGTCAATAGCTAAAACATGTGGGCACGACATGTGCGCTGAACAGATGTACTGGCTCGGATCTTCTGACTATCCTAGACATATGTAGTTTACCCACCTTGCTTGGCATGGTTTGGCAACGGATTGGTTGTGACATTTGGCTTTGGCACAGCAGATGGTGGTGGGATGACTTTGTTGTCAATGAGATCCTGAATCTCATGACGTAACCTCATACACTTATCAGTTAAATGCCTGTGACCCTGGTGGTAGGTGCAGTACTGAGAAGCATTATACCATAGTGGTAGGGGATCATGTACGAGTATGTGGTCCAACAGCTTGATAAGCCCTTTCTCGATAAGTCGATTTAGGGTTATGGATAATGAAATGTTTAGGAGAGTGAAGACTCTCCTTGGTTTCTGTTGTGGCTGCTGGCCGTTGTTTGACTGTTAGGTATTGTTTGATTGTTGAGCGGAGGAAAAAGGATTCAAATGATTAACCTCATTCGAACGAGACATAAGGTTGGTAGTAGTAGGCTGGTTCAGTTGTTAGCAAGGAAGGTCTTTCTTTGTTTCTGGCTTAGCTTTCTCAATATCTCTAGATCGAATGGCGTCCTCAATCTACACCTCAGCATCAAATAGCTACTCAAAATAAGAAAGCGGCTGTGTAATAAGATAACGCTTCAGGGGGAACTATAAATTTTTCACCATAATTCTCACTTGTTCTTTCTCAATAGGCTGGTTTGTCGTCTTGGCTGCCTTCCCACTCCACCAGGTTAAAAAATCCACAAATGATTCTCGATTTTCCTAACGAGTCATTTTCAGCTCTAGGGTAGTCACGTCCAGCTGAACATTATAACTGTATTAACTGATGAATACAGTGGCTATATCTTGCCAAGTTTTAGTTTTAGCCACCTCTAGAGAGAGGAACCATCTCTATGCTGCCCCGAAAAGCAACCGGTGGAACAATTGGGCCTTTAGCTAGTCATCAATTCCCATGGGAAAAAGAGTACCGACATACATCCTCAGATGGATCCAGGGATCTCTAGTGCCATCAAACTTCTCCATCTCCGGCATCTTGAATTTTTTTGACAGTTTAGCATCTAGGAATAAACACAAGCCACCTACATTCAGCATGTACTCTTCCACTCCCTTTGCCTTTCTCAATACTTTCTCCATTCGATCAATCTTTTTTAGCAGTGTGGACTCCCTAGACTGGGCCAAAATCTCTTCCTCCACCGGGACATGTCGGGGAACCAGGGTGGCGCAGCAACTTGTGGTGCATCTTGCCCCCGATTATCGTCCTAGAAGTCTTCACCGTTCTTATTTGTGTCATTCGGCTATCCATTCATGCTGGCCAAATGGGCCTAAATCACCCAAATATGTGCTTGGCACTAATTTTGAGCCTCGATTTACTGCTCCATGGCCCATTGTATCTCAGTGATCGCCCTCATGAAGCCTGTCAAGTTAACTTCATTTTTTTCCATTTCAGATGATTCAGCTTGTTGTTCAGATATTCTATAGAGTCTACCTGTTACTGACCTAGCCCAGGCACATGTCGACTATAATCTTCCCAGCTCAATTATCTAAACCCAAAGAAAACCTGGACCCTAAAAGTAGAATAACCAGTATCAAACACTTTTTTGAATAGAACTCGAACAAAACATCTTAGATACCCAAAACGGCAAGCAGATATTCACTGAAATTGAAGCAATACCCCTGTCAGATTCATACTGGTAGCATAACAACAGAATAATCCACAATGACAACTAAGTAGAAGATCAACCAAATTCTAGAGGGAAGATTTACCCAAAGAAACTAAGCTAAAAAATAGGCAGAACTCTGACAAAGCAACAGAACTAGGCCAAAGGTATTGGTTTGATCTATAATTTTAGGAAAAACAGGCAACATAATAGCAGGGAAACAGACCTAGGCCACGGGGACCGGTTTAACCTAAGATTCTAAGAGAAAACGGGCAGCACTGCAGTAGAAAAATAAGACGAGCTCACATGGGTCGAAGAAAGTGAGCCTAAACAGAAACGGAAAATAAAAACAACAACCAGGGAAGAACCCAGAAAAGAGAGAAACTATCCTAGAAACCTCAAAACAAAACACGGCATGACCCCGAGAAGAAAACTACAGCGCAAAAACCAAACAAAGCAAAGAACAAAACCCGAGTAAGAACCCGAAGAAAAAACTAACTTAAACAATAAAGGATAATAGAAGACCCGGGCAGAACCCAAAAAAGGAACTAACCTAAGTCAAACAAACAATCCTAACAAACGCAAATAAAACATACAATGAACAAAACACATAATCCTACTGGAGGTAATAGCACCTAATGGAGGGTTCTAAGCTACTATATGTAGAATGCCAATTTTGGTCAACCATTAGGGTACCCTCTTAATAAAGTCAGGTATATACCTCCCATGCCTGGAGTGGTGCAAGACATGATCAAACAGTACCCCCGAACTCTTTTACTGCACCTATGAAAGCGTACAGTCAGTAAGGCTTGTCCTCTTTCCCAACAATCCCCAAAACATATAAACGATCGGGGTATCAGGTCAACCAGGCAGGGGTTGTGAAGAACAATGCACATACATGCAAGAATGCAAATGAGAAATTCTTATTAAGAACCAATGATATTTTCAAGTCTAGCTCTCTTATATAATTTTATAAAACAGTCCCCAACAGAGTCGTAAGAAAATATTATAGCGCTGGAATTTTGGGATTATTTGGTAGGTCAAAAATAAGAAGTTCAAAGGATGTTTGGAAAATATTTTAGCATCTTAAAAATCAAATTTTGAAAATCTCTTTTTATTGAAAATAGAATCGCCACTTAATTTTTAAAAACAAATAAAAAAAACAAAAATAGCTTATGATCTTTAAAACGTTAAACGAGAGAAAAAGGGTTCGAAGGTTAAGGTACAAATTGGAAAAGGTGTTAGGCACTTTGTTCGTCCAACCGTAAGGTTGGCCTCTACTACTTATTATTGGTTCTTAATAAGATTTCTCAAACACATACAAATAAAGAAAAATAGAGGCAAATAGGGAACATCCAAAATTAAATATGAAAAAATACATAACATATGTATATATCACATCAAAACAAAGCAAATAAAGAAAATAAAATCCCAAGTCCTATAGTATGCAATTTCTAACTAAATAATTTATGGAGCAAACTCACATGCAATATTATTAAAACAACATAAACTAGCATGATTCAAATAAAAGAACAAAAATATGCTACAAGTTTCTAAAACTAAATATGCTAAAAATGGTCATAAACTTTGCTAACAATATTATCAAAATCCTAAACTAATTTAAACATGCTTTCAAATGAAATAAATAAAATATTCTCTAATTTTACCATATTAATCATGTGTGTTATCAAATTGTCTAAAGGCATAACTAAAATGAAAATAAAAGTATGGCAAACAGAAAAAGGAAATAAAGAAAAAGTACACCAGAAAATTAAGCTAAAATAAAACGTTAGGAAATACTATTAAACTAACAAAAAAAAAATCTAACTATTTTATATTTTATATTTTTAAACAAAACAAAAGAAAAAAAATAAAAGAAATTAAATGAACAAGAGGGTTTCAATTATTATTAAAAGAGAAAATTATACTACAATTTAAAACATGAAAAAAAAAAAGAAGAATATTAACTAGCATAAAAAAAATTTGTGATTTTTGAGATTAACAAATTAAAAAAAAATAAAAATAAATAAATACTATGAAAGAAAAATTAAGCTAACATTAAAAGAAAAAAAAAATAAAACATTACAAGAAAAATAAAACTAACATTAAAAGAAAAAAAAAGAAATATACTAGTAAAGAAAAAGTAAGCTAATATTTAAAAGAAAAAGAAATGAAATACTAGCATTAAATGAAAAATTAAACTAATATTAAAAAAAAAAAAAAAAAAAGAAAATGAAATGCTACTAAAGAAATATTAAACTAATATTAAAAGAAAAATAAAAAATAAAAAATGGGTATAATATTCACAATTACAACCATATATATTTAAGTACTTGGATTATAACAATAACGGTATCATTAGTCGTATTGTTAAACTATGTTAGCACTATTTAATATATTAACAAATTTAATGCAAGTAAGGAAATAAACTAAACAAGTTAAGAATGATTACTTTACCAAATTAAACACATTAAAAATGATTAAAACAACTATATAAGCAATGTAAAGGATGAAGTAATCAAATTAACCTGATCACTCCAAAGAAGTAGGAAATGGAGCTAGAAGAACCGGGAATCCAAACAAAATACTTGGATCGCTAAGGAATCCTCGAGTCGGAGAATGGTGATGGAAAATTCGATCCTCAAGCGATGATTCAAGTTAGGGTTTTAGAACTTCGGTATCGGGAGTTCGGCTCTCGGTACTTCGGTAGGGTTTCGGTGTCGGGGATCGAGATTGCTCGGTGACTCGACAAAGCTTTTCCCTCTATAATTCTGTCCTAAAAATGTACCAGGGGTACAGTATTTATAGAATTCCTCAAAAAATGAAAGGCTGACACGTTTTGGGACACATTAATCCATTTGAAGTTAGCGGTCGCCAGGTTAGGAGTTGGCAGTCGCCATAAATGGGAAGGTTCCAAGAAGTTCTTTTGGCTGTCGGCACTATGCAAGTTGGTGGTCGCTAGGTTGGACTTAGAGGTGGCCATTTTGGCTAGGGTTTCCAAGAAGTTCTATTGGCGGTCACCACAATGGAGTTGGCAATTCAAAATGATTTGATTGGTTTGAAGGTTCTGATCATTTGGTTTCAAATACCGAGTTTGGATCATTTCCTGAGGATTATACTGAAGCACCATTCCAATCGTATTCATCATCGAATTCACCTAAGATTAGGCTTTGGGGTGTCTCCAATACCGATCGGGTCAATGAATAACCCTCCCACTACGACGAGGCACTACCTGCATCTGTGTACTAGTAATAACACGCTGTGAAGAATCTAAATCTTGTGCACCATTATCCACATACTCATCTGGCATGTTAATAGTAGCACCCTGATCTAGTTCGGGATCTACACATGTCCCGATAATCCTCCCACTATGACGAGGCAATGGGATATCAGTGACTTGTGGTTTCTTTTCCATTCCACTAGTATTTTCGCTCAATTCTTCTAAAATAATTTTTACTTTTGGGGCTGTGGTCTATAATATAATTCTCTTCCAAAAATCGGGCATTGGTACTAACAATAACCTTCTGATCCTTAGGATTATAAAATAAACCACTCTTCATTCTAATGGGATACCCGACAAAGAAACAGACTTTTGTCCTCAATTTCAACTTACTCGCATTTTCTTTCAGCACATGTGCTGGACACCCCTAAATCTGAATGTATCTCAGACTAGGTTTACACCCGGTTCACAATTCTGTGAGAGTAGAAGGTACTAACTTCAAAGGTACCAAGTTCAGAATATAGGCTACTGTATCTAATGCAAGTCCCCAAAATGAATTGGGTAATCATGAAGAACTCATCATTGACCTTACCCGCTCCATAAGAGTGTTATTTCTTATTTCTGCTACACCATTCTACTACGGAATGCCTAGTGTAGTTAACTGGAATATAATTCTTTCTGACGACAAGTAGTCCCTAAACTCTCCAAAGAGGCACTCACCACCACGGTCGGATGGTAGTGATTTGATACTTTTATCCAGAAGCTTCTCTGCCTCCGCCTTGAATTATTTGAATTTCTCAAAACATTCAAACTTACGGTGCATTAGGTAAATGTATCCATATCTTAAGTGGTCGTCAATAAAACTGATAAAGTACTCAAAGCTACCTTTAACCCGGATAGTCATGAGATCACACACATCAGAGTGAACTAGTTCCAATAGTTCTTTAGCTCTATAGTCTTTGGCCGAGAAGGGCCTCTTGGTCATCTTACCCTCTAAGCAGGGCTCACAGACTGAAAGTGCCTCCACTTTCAATGAACTCAAAGGTTCATCTTCTACCAATTTATTTATCCTTTTTAGATTAATATGACCAAGCATAAGTGTCAAAAAACGTTTGCTTCATTAAAGAAGAAAACTTTCTCTTATATGGTAAATTGAATGTATTATTCAATTCAGTTAGTTATAGTATAGGAGAGATTGGAGTAATAACATAAAGATCATCCACCAATATACCAGAACAGATAACCTATTTATTATTCTTAATAATCACAGAGGTATTAAAATAAATTAAATATCCGTCTTTAACCAATCTAGAAATGGAAACTAAGTTCCTTCGAATAGAAAGTACATAAAAACAATCTCTTAATATTAAAACCCAATCTCTACTAAAACTGAGAGTGACATCTCTCACTGCAACTGCTATCACCTTTGTATTATTACCCAAATCCAGATAAATCTTTCAGTCACTAAGTTGTCGGATTTTTTGAAACTCCTGCAATGAATTTTAGACATGATTAGTGACTCCCGAATCTACACACTAAGTACCAGTAGATAACACTGTTAAACATGTTTCCACAACTAGTGAACAGAAATTACCCTGATTGTTCAGCTTGCTGAGATAAACTTGACATTGCTTTTTTAAGTGTCGTGTCTAGTTGCAGTGAAAGCATTTACCTTTCGACTTTTTTACACCAGTTCATGGCCCACTAACTACCTTGGAAATCATGGCACCCTATTTCTGAACATTTTTCTTCTTTTTTCTTTTCAGCCTAGAAGAAGAACCCTTTTTAGAAATAAACACATTTCTTGGTATCATAAGAATACCCTCGACAGTTAAAGCTATATCCATATTTCTTTTCTAGTCTACATAGTTTGATCCCGTTAGTTTGTTTTCCTTGTGTATAACCGCAAGTGAATTGAAAGTCATTTTAATCTTGTGAGTCACATAATTAAAATTCATTAATTATAACAAGTAAAAACTTTGAATTTTTATTTTAAATTGGATCCCTCTACCATTTTAAAAAATTTCGCTAGCAGCTTGGTACCCTGTGAATAGCATGCCTCAATGGGAGGACGTCTACTATCTATTATTTGTCTAGACATGCCAATTCCTATTAGTTTTACTATCTGGACAACAGACCGTACCAAGTAAAATTAAATAGCTGACATAGTTTCGATCCAATAAATAATAGCAGTGACTCAAATGGAGAGAATACTACTATTTACAGCTAAGTGTTAACTACCACATAATCTCGAATAAATTGTTTCACAATGAACCCTTTAAATAGAGAAGTGATCCACACTAACAATTATTCAGAATTAACACTGAAGGAGGTTCGTACCGGCAATACTGCAATTAATTATGTCCGATGGAAAGAAAGATTTACTGCCAACACGCAAAATTAATTACATCACCTACGAACTGGTTATGGAAACTATGAAATTTATCTATGAATAAATTCTCTTTCCCACTTAGTTTTTAAAAATATTTTTTTTGGGTTACAAAAATTGTTTAATTAAAATAATTTTATTAATTTCGTAATCACATGATCCAAAATATTTTGATTTTTTCAAACCATCTTTCTATATTTTAATGTGTAAGAAATGAATGCACAGTTTTTCTTTCACTTTATAGTTAAGGTATTGAATAAAGGCATTCAAGTATGGGTTATTACACTTTTTTTTTTTTCAAAAATTAACAATTTATTAAACTTAAACCTTTTTCATTTAATTAATCCAAAACTCCGAAATTAATTTTTATATTTTTTCAAGATATTCGATTTATTAAAAATTCATCTTAAACGTGTTATTTTGTAAAAAATAAAATATTTAAAGTTTTTTTTAATTAATTAAAAAACTTTTAATTAAAAAAAACTTAATTTTATTTTCTTTTACAAAATATTAATTAAAATCTACTTTTTGAAATAATTAAATTAAACAAAAAAATATAAAATCAATATTTATCATCCACGTAGTTTATATAAATAAATAATGTGACGCTCTGAATTTCGAAAATGTCAATATATGTGATTTTAATTTATTTTCTTTTAGAAAGAAAAATCAAACCAAAATTTTGTTTTTTTCAAAACACAAATACTAATAATCTTAAAGAAAAAATCCATAAACTTTCAATAAAAATACGGTTACAAGTCTTACATTCTTCCAAAACGGAATAAAAATTCTAACACCGAAACAAAAATCTAAAGACAATTATCAAAGTGCACGAGTCTCGAGGCCCTGACTCCATCTTCCTCCTGTAGTGATTGTTCTTCTCCGACCTGTTCATCTTGATCATCATCCTCAATCGCACCGTTGTCTTCTTGTCCTATTGTGTTATCTGGCATCTAAAATGCCATGAGCTACAAAGCCCAGTAGAAACAACTCGTACCCCACTACTGTAACAATTATAGCATCGTACAACAAGTGCAACTTACGTCATAAAAAAAAAAAGAAGAAGTGCAACTTACATCTTAAATTTTAAGTAAAACAGACTAGTGATGGTACGAACAATAGATAAACAAGGAATAAAGCAACGTAGACTAAATGTGTGAGACCGGGAATCTTGTTCTTTTATGTTATTTATATATTTGATGTGTTTGTTTCAGTATATGAATAGCATCGATGCATGGTTTATGCCTTAAAGTTGTAGAACAGCATATGTAGATGTGTTTTACGCTTTCTGGGGGTTTAATAGAGGCTCGTTTGGCTTGTGCTTAGACCAAAAACCTTGACTAGGTGAGTTGGGATGGTTTTTGGCTTGAAAACCACGAAGTAAATTCCAGTACGCCTCTGTGGAGGAGTTCGGTCGACCGAACTGGTTTTTCTGGGTTCGGTCGACTGAACTGAGTAATTTTTTGTTTTCTATTAAAGCGGCAGTGGCGTGATTTTTTATACAAAAGCATTTCTTCAACCCTAAGAAACTCTTTTCTCCTCCTTCTCTCTAGATTTGAGGGCCCGGGGCTTAGGTTTTTGTTGATTCCTTTATGGATCCTTACTATCGGGGCCGAGGGCTTTATATATATCCTGTCAGATTCTCGTTCTGACGCCGTTCAATTTTGAGATGTCGAGTTCTTGACTCTCCGAGGTAGAATTCTAGACCCTACTGCTGTATAAGAGTGATATATGTAATTGTGTGTGTTTTCACCGGGTAGAAATGCTTAAATGTGATTTTCATGTGTAAACCTTGATTTTTTGGTAAAAGTGAGTTTTTACGCCTTTTTCTCGGTTGTATGCATGATCCGAGTATGTTGACATCCGTGGTTTTCAAAAGTGGTTTGAAAACGTGGTATTTTGTGAAAACGGTGAAAAACGTGATTTTGGAGCTAACCTACGGGGTTGAGTCTCATCCTTTTCAAATGTTTTGTGGGAAATGGTGTTGGATCTCTATGTTAATGGATGGGATCTCTTATACATGCGTGTATAAGCTATTTTACTGGTTTTTGTAGTGGAACTGTGGTTGGTTTTTAATTGTTATCCCTAGATATACCATGACAGTGGGTTTGGTTGAGTTTGGCTTCCATTGCTCCTCGGTGTAAGTCTGAAAATGTGCGCAACGTAGGTGCTCTGTACCTTCGGGTTAGTCCCCATAAATTGAGTGTATTGGGTGCTTTGTACCCTCAGGCTCAGGTCCTATAAATTAAGCAGTAGGTGCTTTGTACCTCCGGTCGTGGAAATTCGTAAATTGAGTGGTTGGTGGGTGCTCTGGACCCTCGGGCTCGACCCGTTAATTGAGTACGTTGTTGTGACTCCATATAGAGCTTATCATTACTAAGCCTATGGGTTCAGGGTAATGGATGAGAGTCTATAATTGTTACTTTTGTCTGTAGTGCAGAGTCGGTACATAGGATCTCATTTACATTTTGTCTCCTCGGTTGTGTGACCCGAGTGGAGAATACTGTGTTTTACTATTTTTTCTTAACTGTGGCATGATATCTGTTAGGATGATATGGATAGTTTGAAGGATGGAAAATTTGGATTTTATAAGATAAAACCTTTTTGAGGCCCATGGAGGCTTGATGTAAAACTGTTGGTTTTTTATGGAAAAACCTTTTAGGCTCCCGTGGTTGAGCCCATGTGTGTGAGATTACTTATCCTTCTTTACAATTTATTGTCTATGTTCTATTGGGCTTCGGCTCACGGTGTGGGATTTTTTGAAAAACATTTTCAGGTGATCATGACGAGTTGGCCTAGTTGCAGAGGTGATGGAAGACTTGCTGTAGTTTTTCCTATTTTTGTACATGTACTTTTAC